>CAJPEX010005405.1:0-16500 GCA_905338405.1 Notodromas monacha | reverse complement strand
TTGTTCCGATAGGCAAGTTGAGTTTAGAAAAAAAAAAAAAAAAAAAAAAAACATTCCACGGCTCGACAGGAGAAAATTTTTGAGGGAAAACCGAGTCAAAAGCTTTCTCATGAGATTGTGCATTTTATCCAATGCAAAAATACTTGGCAACAACACTAAATTTAATTTTTTTGAAGCTTCAAATTTTGAAGAATCGGTAATACCGTATATAAACACCATCCACAATAAGAAACACGCAATTCATTCCTTCGTTAGTCTTATTCATCATTATTGTAATCTTCGCGACTTGTACGAGATTCTAATTATTGTACAACCATACATGCAACCAATTTATTGCGCAGCAGAAGACTCGTAAACTACATGCCTCATGCAACAGTAATAACGAGCTCAGTCTTAGTTGAAAAGTTGGTGGAGTAAAAAATTGTCTAACGAAATAATTCAGCATATCTGGTTCAAGGAGAATACGAATAAAAGTGAGAAGGTTACGTCAGTAGTCTTTTTCAGATACCCGGGATTAAATACCTGCGTTCACAAAATATGGCATTTTTACCGGTATTTCAGTTCGAGGATTTTAAAAAGCAGACGCTCGAAAAATAAGCCTCGACGTGAAAAATACAGCTGAGAACAGCATTGTATGAGGCAACTATTTTAAGCAATGGAACGAATCCCGAAAACAGACATGGCATACCCCATTCACGGCGAATAAGACGAAGAAAACTGAGTATTTTGAATTAATGTATTCCCGTGATACAGTACCTGGGTTCAATATTCACCAAGTACGCAAATTTTCGATCCATTTCGAATCATGTGACACCGATAAAATTCGCAAATCCTTTGTTCCTGCGACATGGGTCCCCAATAAGTGGCGAACTTCAGTCGAGTGCAGCATTTTTATATGTTCAACAACCCGAAAACAAGCTACAGGTCCCGGATATAATTCAGCATATCCCATTCAACACGAATACGAAGAAGAAGAAGAAAAGTGGGTACGTTTTCTATCTTCCCCCGATACCCGGGATTTACGACGCGATCGCAATCATTCCAGGGCCCTCGTCAACGGAGCGCCGCGTAAATCTCCGCCAGATACCTCCGGCGCTGCACACACCCCGCGTGCGAACGCGTCATATCTTCCCCCGATACCCGGGATTTACGACGCGATCGCAATCATTCCAGGGCCCTCGTCAACGGAGCGCCGCGTAAATCTCCGCCAGATACCTCCGGCGCTGCACACACCCCGCGTGCGAACGCGTCAGGCCGACAATTCTCACGACTTGATGTCTTCGTGTCGGCGCAAAATAGGCAGAAACAATATTCGGACACACACCGAGACTGGCGAGACGCCCAAGTTCTTTCTGTCTTCCTTTTTTCAATTCATTCATTTTCTTTGCTGTGGCTTCTTCTCAACGATCGTAGTCTCGAATGAACGTGCCGCCACTCGCAATATCTTCATCACACCTCGAGATCTGTCGTCGTGCCGACTTGTGGGGGCTCGAAAGAAAACCAGCTTCAAGTAGAATCTGAGGCGTCCCTTTAGCATCGCCCAGTTTAAAGAAAAGACAAAACCATGAACAAAAAAAGCTGCTGACAAGTGGGACTCAACCACCTTGAAGACTTTTTCCATGTAGGAGGGAACTCTTGGATGAGAGAGGTGCCTGATGTCCGCCAAGGAAAGAAGTGAAAAATTCCATTTAAACCTCCCGAAATTTTCCTCGGAATTTATCTTCGGGGAAAAAAAGGAAAATTTCACGAATGCTGATTTAACTTGAAATCACCACAATTGGACGGTCAACGCAATTTTCAACCATGTTGATTTAGGTCCCGCACTGGAGATAGCTTGAATTGCTTTTCTAAACAATTGGTATACTGAGACCTTCCGCTAAATCTTCAAATTCAATGAAGTGTGATGAAGATATTTAAAATTCTGAAATCTCACACAAATTAAATAATTCGTGCGTGAAAGACTTGCGTAGCTTATTTTCTATTATTATTATTTTTATTATTTACCCACAGCAAAATTTGATAGGCAGAAAAAGAAACTGCAAGCCCTAAAAGTTCTGACAAATCGTTCGCAAAGACGTGATGATCTCAATTACAATACCTTACATTTGTGTAAATTTGAAACCAGTCTTAGGAGAGCGTTTTCTTTTGAAGTCAGTATTATGTTCTGTTCAAGCCAGACTTCAGTCAGACTCGTAGAGGTAAAATAAGAAGCAAATAAAAAAGTCTCCCTTTAAAAAAAATACAAGGCTAAACATTTTTCGAATGAATTCTTTCCATGCTCCATATATTTAAATTCTTGAACACAAAGTTTAGCGAAGCGATCTGGCAACTTTCTGACATCGCACGTTCAATCCTGCTCAAACATTGCTAATGTAATACAGTAAATCCTAAAAAAAAAAAAAAACGAATGATTTTTCCCAATGAAAAATCTGGCTTCGAAGTAAAGCAGCTTTGTCTCCTTGTTCCGAAGTCTGAAGCCCAGTTCCATAAGAATCTTTGAAAACTAATTTCCCCGATCACAGACCCGAGTTACTGACAAATTCTGTTCAGCAAGAAACCACACCTGGAAAACAATCGGTTTCCACGTTGGTAATAACACTTCCAATTTAGGGACTACTAAATCCATCCAACGCGGAGGCGTTCGCATTTATTTTCGCCAAGTATCCGCGTCGGTCTTCCAGTTCACGGTGATTCCCATAAATCGGCGATTGAAGAACCACGGAGTGAAAGGAAAAATCGGGTTCGGAATATCAATCCAAGAAAGAGCGAGAGAGAGAGATCACGAAAAAAAGAGGCACCAAAATGGTGGTGGAGCTGACGTGCATTTGTGAAAGTCCCCGGAACCAACACAGATATCCCATCCCCCCAGCATTTGACTGCCATTTTATTCATTTCTCGCAGAACTCTCGCTACCGACGCTACTTCGCAAAAATAACCTCTTCTGCGTCGTCTCGTCTTGAATGGCAGATAATTATTAACCTAGCAACCATAGACTGCTTCACGCTTTTACAAACAATGGACGGAATATTCGCACACGAAAAAAAGTAGAAAAACTGGACACCTCAAGAACACAAAAGCCGGCATTGCATAAAATTACGTCCGAAGGCGTCAGATTTGGAGTGTCCTTCAGGGGAGCCCAGGGCGACTGCGATATCGATGCTAGGTGTCAAAATACCGCCGACTTGTACACTACCTTTGAAAAAAAAAAAATTCCAAGGGGGCCAAAACCTGGGATCGATCAGCAGGTAGGAAGTGATTTCGAAGATTCAACAAATATTTCAAACTGCCAAATTTACACGAATATTTATATGAGAACACTTTTTCGACATTTTTTTGCAAAAACACATTAGAAGTGACAAGAGCCGTATGCAATATTTTCTTTTTAAGCAGGACGGCAGTCACAATTTTTCTCGCGGAATCAATTTCACATAAAAAAACGAAGCTAGCCTTTTTGCACAGTTGTCATTTTCAATACTTCGAACTTGAGGATTTTTTTTCCCACCACGTACACTAGCATTTCGGATGCGTGAGAGGGAAGATTCCAGCAGAATTTCGGCGGCCTTTTGCGCCAGCGTGTTTTGCAGCAGAATTCAACCCTCGTCGTTACACTCCAAGCCAGAACCGTGTTTAAGCGACTATGTGCGCTCTATTAAAGAGTCTGAACGTCCTTAAGAGTTAACGCGCTTCTTTCACCAGGAGCGGTTGAAGTTTGCCTTAAGGCGTATTGCAACTTGTACCCATACGAACACGGGGAGGAAACGATTTCATGGGACTCCAGAAAATAATTTGCGAGCTTCTGAGAAGGGGATGAATTGATTCATTTCCCTCCTTTTCGAGCACAAAAGGGTTCGTTTTCAAGGGGGAAAATGCATCAAGACATTTGCACTGTAGTTAATCTTCTTTTCATTATTCTTTACGGGCCAACGGAAGCGAAAATACGAGGGATGACCCATAAATTTCAAAACTGACTGTTGAAAAAAAAAATCTGGTTTTCCAATCCTTTTCCTTTCATATTGAGGAAAACGCCGATGCTACTCAACAAAATTTTTCTACTTTCGAGGATTTCCTTTTTAGTTCGATGATGAATGCAATATACAGCAATATTAAAAAAAATAACTTGAATAATAACCATCAGAATCGGACATGCGGAAACACTTTTCAACCTTGACATAAGAAAAATGTTAAGCCACCGATAATTGAAAAAATAGCAAAAATAAATAAATTGCCAACATCACAAAATTGCAGCTTAGCTCATCGCATATGCGATCCCGTGCTTCTGAATTACAGTAGTACAGTGCTGTACTACCAAGTTCCCTCAGATCCATAGCTCATGAAGAATATAAAAACGCACAGGTTCTGAAGATTACAAAAAAAAATTCGAGAAACGAAACACGACATTCTTTTTTATATATCCGTAATTATTGTAATCACGTAGCAAGAGCTGAATCCCACAAGAGATGAACCCAACTCGGGGCACCCATTCTCGCTCAACAGCTAGGCCCACCCGCATGCCCGTCAATCCCACTGTTCATTGTGTACCCTTAAATGAGAACGTATTATGAAAAAAAAAAACAACAAAGGTAATGAAAGCAATTTGAACACCCGGTCATAAGGCAAAATACACATGCCCCGCGGCGAAACCTTGTCCACTCAACCGCTGCTTAACCCGACGTAAGTTTTGTTTGTATACGTACGTATGATGCAGAAAGAGGATCGAAACCAAGAGCCAGTTGCTTGTGAGAAGTGACTACGAGGGTTGATCCCCAAGTTTCTTTAGCCTTTATTATTATTTTTTCCATGAGCTTGATTTATTCAGAATGATACATGATCATTTCCGGGCACTATTTTAAAAATTGTATTTCACTGAAGCTAAGATGCAGAGGATCAACTTCACGACTCTGCGAGAGATTATTTTTGATGAGAACGCGGCAAACATATTTTCTGGAAACATAAATGGCAGTGAAGTAATCTTTCAATCCTGAATCATGGGATCAATCAACACAGCTGGATCAAATTCGGGATTTGCGAAAACGAGAGATATCGTATTGCAACAGCATCGATTGCAACAGAACCTCGCAAAAGGCGTAAAATCTTCGAGCACCCTCAAGACGCGTGCTCAAGTACACGCATCCCGTGATTTTGAACACGCATGTCAAATCCGGTGCTTCTCGAAGAGATCCTTTTTCCTCGGGGTCGCCAAAAAATAAAAAAAATAGAAACCGGGCACTCGAAAGGAATAAAAGAGAGACCAAATATGATGAATCACTTCCACCGGCTTGCTCGACATGACACGCAGCTGGAAATAAAACTACGAGCGCCGGAAACGCGGCCACGCTGAGTCTCTCTGATGTCCTTCGCCGAGTCGTAATTACCCCACACAAGTCCATGAACCCCATTAGAAGCGCCCAGGCCTGGGTCGACTTCGGGAAACCCGGTTGAGAAACCGCAAGACCGGGTCCGACGAAAATCTTTCCCAACTGCCGAAGAAATTCCACGCACAGCTTGCGAAATACAACAGGACTCCGATTATCTCGATCGTAATTAACCGTACTTGAAATTTATAATTCTTCGAGAGGAAATAAATTAGAACTTATTCGTCTCACCTTCACTCACATCGCTTATGATTCCAGCGTATACTCTCATATGCGTTTGACAACTACTTCAATTGCAGTAAAACGAATCCATTGGGAGCTTCGTTGGAACGAAATATCGTATTGGCTATAAAGGAACTCTCAACATTTTGGTTTTTGCGCAGGGACCTAAGCATGAATTATTTGTCATAATCAGATTCGCTGTAACGAGATTCTACTGTAATATGGGGTATACATGCACTGTATAATCCCTTTTTGAACTTCGTTCCGGAGTATTTTCCGCTCGCAGCGCAATCACGGCATAATTCCCGTAGATAAATGCGGTAAAAACTTGATTACGCATTATTGAATACATGATCACGGAAGATCGTGATTAGTGCGGAACGAAGTATCTTCAGACATTCGTGGATAAGAAACCATCAAGGGAGTAAAATAATGACTTTCCAAGTCCGAAGGAATTTCCGCTCCCAAGAAGAACGGATGCTCCATTTGTCCCATAAATGGTTCGTGTCTCATGGTATGTCATCAGCCACGGACGCAAAATAACCTCTTTTACCCCGGGGATGCTCAGCAAATCTCTCTCGGAGTTCGATTCAACCGGGATACAATATTTCATCAGAAAGCAGAAGCAGAAAAAAAATAAGAGATGGAAGAAAGGAAGAAGAAATAGAGCAGGAACAACTCAAGCGTTGCCCCTTGACCGAACAAACGACGGAGTCATTTGGACCACGATCCAATTCCCCGTAATGTCACGAGTTCAGCCTTACTGCGATTCATTAAAATTACGACCAATAAAGTTACATGGGTGCCCCAACCCGGTCGTCTCGGATATCACCGACGTGGCAATCGGATTAGTGTCCGTGGTTTTCGTGTACTGTTTACCCTATTTTTGATTCGGGCCGTAAGCATTATAAGCTTCGCTCGGTGATCAGAAATTAGGCTGACGGAAATGTTCCTGCCGTTCTCTGACTATTTCACGCCTTCATCACAAATAATTATTTTAAAAAAATACTGCATATACTGTTCCGTACTTATTTCGCCAAAATTGAGTCTGAGGGCCAAGTGATCGCTTCTGGATGAAATACTATACTGTACTGTATTACTGTACTAGGTCTCAACTGAATAAAGTACTGTATCAAATCAGACACTCGATTCAAAGAAAAATATTTTGAATGTCCCACAGCAGCAACACTATAATGAAGAAAACGAACATTAAACCACAATTGCCAGTCCCAAAAAAAGAATGCTCTTCAATTCCCTATCGAATACCAAGCATATCGAAAAATCCAAATTCAATTAATGAAATCCTCGTAGAAAAAGCGTGTCTCACGATTGCATGCGAATGGAAATCAATGTTTCATGCCGAATTATGTTCAGCACAGAATTCAATTACATACGGTAACTGCACATAGTCATTTTACCGAGCGAGAACAGTTTCGCAGCTGAAATTAGCGTTTATTAATACAGGTATTAAATTAAATTCCTGCGGGAGTAACGGTTGAATCGCGTGATGAAAATGGTGCTGTGAAACTCTTTCATAGTTTCCCATCGGTGGGACATTAAAACTTGCACCGACTGTGCAACGGTTCCAACACGCTATCAAGAATTGCAACCGGCTTTAATTTCAAACCAATGCCGAGCACCACATGTCACCATGGTCCCATCAAGCAAGAAAAATAGAATGCGGGTGCGAAAAATTGCTTTCCAGTTTAAAACCGAGGCCTGCATTCTCGCCCCCTCGGAAAAGCCCTCGGCCACAGTCGAAAAAAAAAGTGTTCTCGCCCTAAAAACAAAAAAAGATAACGTGCCCAGACGTTTAAAATATAAAAAAAGAGAACACAAGCGAGGCGTCGGTAATGACACCAAAGAGGCGAAATTTAGTGTCAGTCGTTTCGGTTCTGCATGAGCCGCTCATGTCGCCAGAAAAATCGCAGGTTAGTTGGGATTCATAGCCTATATTGATTTGATATCCGTCGAAGTCTTTTACGATCCAAATAACTGACGCAGATCGAGTTCTAAAAACAACTTGAAGCTCAGCATGCCATCATTACACGTTTACTGCGTACTTCGACGTACTGACGACGATTCTGTAGCACAGACGCTCAGAATAAATGCTCGGTTAATATTGTGTTCGAGGCATGGAAGCGAAGGAGAAGATTGAAAAAGTTAATCGATTTTTTCCATTGCGATAAGCTCAAATTGAAGTCTTGGTCGCATGATGTTAGTTTAATAGGAAAGTAGAGAAAGAATGCTATGCTTTAAAATCGCTTGATTGAATCATTAAACAGCCATACGCGGGCAAAATTATTTAAAATCCGGATCGACTCTCGCTCTCTCTCTCTCTTTGTTTTTTCCTCTCCGACGGTTTTTTTCTGGCCCAAAAACTTTTTATCAACAAAAAAGCAGTTCCTTCAAGTTTCCAAAATATTCTTTGGAACTTTTTTATACCTTCGGCATTGGCATGAAGAGTGAAAAGGTAGTGAGTGAAAATTGCTGAATGAAAAGGTACGAAGTTGGAGTATAATTTAAAATTATAGTCCCGTTTTCGTAAACCTGTGTAAATCTACGCGAAGAAAAAATATTTCATTTTAAAGCCTCGAACTAACCAATACAGTACTTTCACTAATTCTAATTCTACATCCGCGGATGTACATCGAATTATCGCGTAAGAACATACAATCTCATTCCCTGGAACCAAAATTAGCTAGTAAACTGCCCAAGAAAATAACATGTTGGTTTTTACCCCCTCAAGTTCTCACAATGGTTCTATTTTTCAAAGTAATCGCAAACTTATTTCCTGCGTTCGTTTAGCACTAATTTTTAGAGAGCAAGTTCCGTAAGAGCATTTCGAAAACTTCGGTCAAGATTATGTCTACATTCTTAAAATCAAAAGTTCGATTTTCCCGCCTGCGTTAAAAAAGAGGAACCCAACCGACGACCACCGGAAACGGAAGAATTCCGCTGCGCGGTTCCGCACGGTTGCTGGGGTCTACCCCGGAGGCGCGGACTCAAAATTTAATCATAGAAAGAAGAAGAAAAAAGGAATACAGGGAAAGAGGAAAAGGAATAAAAGGAAAAGAGGGAAACCTTCGCGACAGTTAAAATATGTGCGTCGCGCACACGATCATCAATAACAGAAACGAGTCCACGGCGGTGATGAAGAAATTTGTGTAACGTGTATCTGGTGCGGAAATTGAATGGCTTAATCGATTCGTCCTCGTTTCTTCCGGACATCATTTCCCTCATACTCTTCTATACGCCAGTCTTGTCGGCACGTTGTCTAATCCCTTATTCAATACAATTACACTTCAGATTCATGCCCTCGGAAAAAAGAGCGAGAATGAGCCGCATTCTTCGCCACCAAAAAAAGAGAAATGTTGGAGAAAAAAAAATTCATGATCACTTTCCTCCTCATATTCATTTTCGGATTATCGCCTTCATGCAGACATAGGCCGCGAATCCTCCAGAAATTATTATATATTGAACCATAGATATTTGAGAGTAGGCCGCATTATAGTCAGTTAGGTAATGTAGGGCAATTTGCGAAATTCCTCATCGAATTAACCTCAGAAATGCGTAGTTGAAAAATTAAAATAATCTGATTTCATCCTCTAAAATCATCATCACGATTTCCAGCTCTCACTATGCCTCGATCTGAAAACAAGGGGTACTTTTAACATTATTTATTCTTCGAAGAACATTTTCAGGATTTTCTTCCGCGTCGGCAGCATTTCCTTTCTCAGAAAAGCTGTTTATGTCGAGGAATTTTTCATATATATTTATACAGTACAATTTTTAAACCACGAAGCAAAGCGTTCATAGGAGTAAAATTCAAACCCAGGAAATCTCAACATCGGATGATCAGGAAAAATCATCAAATGAAATATGCATCTTGACGTTGTGCATCGGAGAACGGCGGCATTAAATCGACCGGCTTCTTTACTTAATTGAACTTCGTGACCTTCTTCCTGGTTCTGTAAATACAGTACTGTACAGAACTGTACACTGATTATTGAATGAATTACCGTTTGCAGCTACACAGCTCACCGACTTTTTCGACTGAAAGAAGTCGATCGATCGAACGAAAAGCGCGGCCTTCCTTTGAGCTTTCGTCACACAAGGAAAATCGCGGATCGGTGACTTAATGAGACCATCCTACTCAGTGAACTTGTTTTTCGAAATTTTTCCATTTTCTCGAGACGCAGTTGATTTTTATCGAGAACACAAGAACTGCTTTTAATATAAAACGATCAGAAATATTGCGGCAGCAAACAATAAAGCGGTTTTAATACTGTACTCATAAGATAAATCCGAAGAGGTAATATTTCACAGTATTGAGAAATATGGCCCATCTAAACTTGTTCCCAGGAACAATTATTCTGAAATCAGAAAATGAGTCTTACATCAGCAGGCCACAGCTTGGGCATTAGTAAAATGGTTTTCTCCCCCAATGCAAGTTTTTATTGCATCCCAGACTGCAAAAATGACGCATTAAATAATTTTCGTTTATTTTTTCACCAACAAAGAAGCTATAAAAATTCGAATTTGAAAATGTGTCCGATACATTCCCTGAGCGGTTACAGATTTAAGTGTACATTTTACACTCATATGTTGGGATTGCGATCAAATCAAAAGAAAATGAAGCCTGATGAAAATGCAGTAAAAGTTTTCATGGGAATCAGTATTTCAATACAGCATTCATACAATTGCTGAACTTGTATGCGTGTCTTCATCCCATTTTTCACATCATTTTTTGTCGAAATTTACAGCGATTTATACAGATCATACCTCTCATGTGGCTACTGGAATTCAGATATGGAACTACAGCACTGTATAATAACGCGACCCATAATCGACAATAATACGGAAAAATTCTACATCTGAAAGCAGCAGCAAATTCCGAACGTATCGTAAAACTGATTACAACGAACAACTTTTCTCTTTTTTCTCAACGGGGGAAAAAAGGGAATCGGAAGAGAAAGAACTTTTTCTTCCTTTTGTCTCGAAGTTCCTCGTGGGGGAACAGGGACACTTTTCCGGAAGCATTCGCCAAATTGAACCCTAACTGGGAAACTTCCCGCAGCGGGCCGCTCATCAGGTCGCTAATTTTCTTTCTTTTGAAACAGGGCTCATCGAGTCTTTCTTTCTGCCCCACTCACACGTGCGAATCACATTCTCGCCTTTGAAGCCCAAAGCCCTGATGAAGACCCATCCTTTGACAAGACACAAGAGCTTTGAAGAGCCTTTTTTTTTTCGCACAAGATCGAGGTTCCGAAATGGCAAAATACTGCGTATCGCTCAAAGGGAGACCGAAGCGGTGCCCACAAGTTACTGATTTCAGTTTCGCGCAACACGAGCTCCCTCAACTCCGCCTTTGAAGTTGACGACTTTGATTCAAATCTTTGAGGAAAGGAGGAGTTCGAAGGATGGATGCCATCCACAGAAACGAGTACCATTATACTCCTTTGAAGTATCCCAAATTTTGCAGGAGGTACGGAAATAATAGCACTAGCCCGACGTCTCCTCGTGGTCCACCCCCGCACCAATCGGTTGATGTGGTTAAAGGAATTCTGGCTGATGAGTTTTTTTTTTTACCGAGTACAGTATTAACATTCCAAGAAAAATTGTAAGCGCATGAAATACTGCGGTCTTTTGAAAATTCCGAACACCATTTTGTCCTAAAAACTGCGAAATCGCTTTCCTTACTTCCTAAAGAAGTCCTTCAACATAGCATAAGAATTTATTTTATTCCCCCTGTTTCGGAGGATTTACATTCGATTTTCAGGTCATACAGAAACTTTCTTATCATTATTTTCAGAAAGTCTTTTTCCAGTACCTCGAAGTGAAGTTCATCAAGTTACCGGAATTCCGGAGTCAGAATCTCTAAAAATCCAGGGTGGATTCATAATAAAACTTTTCGTCGGCAACTGCTCCTTCCGCAATCTTCAGCATTATTACAGCAGTGAGTTAAACAAATTATTTTTGAATTTTTTTTTTAATATTTTAAAGAAACCTTCACATTCAGCATCATCAACACGTAAATTGCCATTGGAGCGGGGTTTTCAGATCTGGGACACAGCCATCACGGAACTTACTCAATCATTCCGAACAATTTTACTGCAATTATACTGCTTGTAAATGCATAAAACGAGCGGGAGGGGCTGTTGAATCTATTCGCCCAGATTTATTTTTTACGAATTGTTTCCTCCAACCCAATCACAATTTTTTTTTTGTAATGGAACAGTGGTCAGGTAATGAGCCTAAAGCCTATTTCTTTGCTGAAATTACGCCAATCCAGCTAGAACTAAACTGACGCGCGAATAGATTTCCGAGAAAATTTAAAATTTCGATAAAATCACTCCCCCTTTTTTCCTACGAAACTCTGCGCAAATGACACGCAGTGGATCGATCCACACAAATGCTTCGACTTACAGCGTCAATATTTTGTTTAATGTTTCGTGAACACGGGAAGATTCATTGCGGAATTTTGACAGAAAATAAAAGAGGGAGAGAGAAAATGAAATAACGAACTCACCTTTGCAGGATTTGTAGTCGAGTGACGGTTCAAAGCCGGGATCGCAGTGACACTCGCCTTGCTGGTAGAACCAGGACCCGTCGCCCTTGCACATCATGGCGAGTTTGCCGTCAGGCGACGAAGGCGACGCGTTCGACACGCACCGACCGTCACCACGCTCCACCGACGTCAGCTCCGAGCCCGTCGGAGTCGACGGGAAAACCGTCAGGTTCGACACTATCTCCGGGCACGTCACGTAATACACCCGGATAGCCAGAAGTGATATGCATCCTCCTTGATCTCTGCAGAAAACAAAATGAGGACGAATGGCATGAAACAAACCGTGACAGGTTCGCGCTCGTTTGCGCAGACAGAATATCGATAATAAATAGCAATAATAATTATTTAGAAAAAAAGGTTTCACGACGATCTCTTCGACTATACACATTCTAGCAAGATACTCGAGGTGGAGAATGAGAAGCCACGGGTTGCGGTCCAACAAAATGAATAAATATGGTGCAGAATTACGCCTGTTTTATTGCTGTTGTGGATCAGTAAATGTCAATCAGTGAAGTTAGAGAATACCTCGCGTCATATTTAAACCGAATGCGAAGTATTTCCCCAAGTAAAAAAAAAAATTACAATACATCAAGTCCATTAATATCATCGAACCTGTTGCTGCATCTCACATTCAGTCAGTAAACGCCAATCGGGACGGGAAGATAATACTTTTATTCACCACCGAACCGCTCGCAAAATATATTTCCATTAAGAAATATGGGATGCCTGCATTAATTCAGACCTGGCCTATTAATTTCGTTCAATATAGTTCTACTTCTCGCATTCAATGCTATTTCACCGCTGAACGAAAATATCAAGCCATAAATTACAAAACGTGAGCAGAACCAGAAGCCCTGCAGGGAAATAACCTCCATTTCCGAAAGGTTTAAAAAATATTTTCGGAAGCCTAACTTCAAAATTCAACTCACGCTTCAGCGTTCGAAAGAATATTAAATCTGCCACTCATTAAGCTCGATTAATACTGTACTTGTTTCGCCCTCCAAATAAAAAAGAGAGAGAGAGTAGGAATACATTTCGACTGAATACTTCGAAGTGAGTGTTGAAAAAATTAAATCGACATGGCGATACGTTTTTGTCATTCTTCAGAGACAAGGTGAACTTCGAACTGATCGAATCGGGGAGTGACCAAAATATATACTCAAAATGAATTATTTGTGCGCGGATTTGATTCATCACGACCAGAACCTGAAGTAATAAATGAGAGGCTTTCACATCATGAGATGAATATAGAAGATTAGCCTTGAATCCGGATCTGAAGAAAAATGAGTTGCTTAAAAGGCGCATATTTTGACAAACGTGACTAGAAGTCATCAGCAATCTTGCACAGAATCATCCTGAATGCGACCTCATAAGGGCATTCATCAAGATTAGAAGCCCACAAAACATTTTATTCGCCGAACAAGATTACATATTTGACATGCACAGAGATAATGTCGATCTTCGGCTAATCCACATTCCAGTACTGCATAGTACCGATAAACTCTGAAAACTGGACCCGATAAATGAATCATACTTGAACTCCGTGACTCAAACCTTCCTCCCATGTAAAAATTTATGAGGAAATCCTGCCTTTGAGAAACGATAGAAAATACTGTACAGTACTTTACTTTAGAAAATTAAGCGATTTTTCTGAGGGCAAATTTACAGTTCCCATCACAATGCTTCAAACAAATCAGGATGTTCCTCATAATCCCTACAGTAAGATATTTTTGGAGTATTGTACGGTCAACGGTTTGGAGACGATAAATAAAAAATTTTCGTCACGAAGATTACACGAAGATAAATTTCTACTTTCTTATTCGAAATATTTTTAGATGCGTTTCCAGTCCTAAAAAAGAACACTAGTCGCTAGTACATTAAACGATCATCCAAGGACCGCATGATTTTTGTGCATAGGAGTGTCATGAAACCTCCGCCAGAATTTACTTTCCGACAGATTGGTTCAAAGTTCTTTTGGAAGATTTAAAATAACGTACTTCGTGTTTTCAATTTTCAGATTTTTAGTATTGCGAATCCAGAAAAATCGTTGAAAGATAATGATTCTCCAACAAACAAATGAAACAGCGAGTCAGTTCTAAAGACTCGCAGTGTTTCCGAGCTTGCTTTTGGGACCAACGACAGAAATATTCGGCATGCCGTAATTTTATTTCTCCGAGCCGCGGTCTGCATTTCATCTATATTTTTTTCCCTCAGAAATTTAGACATGAAAAGGAATTACAGTTATGATTGAAAAGAGCTCGTTATCAGGGGTTCCAAGCACAAAGTTGGCCGCACGTACAAAAAGCATTACGGGAAGCGCATCTTTCCACATACCCACTTTTTCTTCCTCTCTATTTCGTTATTCTCGACGTGGGAAGAGAGAGAAAAAAAGTCGCAAAGCAGAATCCGGGGCGACCGGTGGAGCATAAATGAGAAAAATGCAATCCACAATGGATCGACCAGCGCCAAAACATTGAAAAAAAATATAGACGCATGTTAAAGCTGGAAAAATAATTAAGCTAACTGAATGAGGACAAAAGATTTTTTTTCCCGTGCCGGAAGCCGCAACAAAACACGGGTCGTGCCGGAGGCAGGATCGCATTCCCGCCGGATTCCGGGATATCTCCGGGACTCGTTGCTCATCCATCCGTCAAGCTCGACAGTCACTTTGACACTCACGGCAGTCACTATACTACTACCACTACTACTATTGCCACCACCGCCGCCACCAGTGCCGCCATTGCTGCTATAACATATACATGACAGAACCGTACCCTGTTTCTTTTCTTCCTCCCTTCCTTTTTTTTTTGTGCCCCAGTCCTCTCGTCAAAACACGCCGGCTTTTACGGCAAATGTAACCAGAACTATTCAGCCTCAAACGAACGAAGATTGAATTCTTTTTTCCCTTTTCTATTCACGAACAAACCAGGAAAGAACCCAAAATGAAATCTAATCACGGTGACATTTTGCATCGGCAACGAACTACAGTAATAAATCCCGGAAACTTCCAGGTAAGAAACTTGATGTATGTGAGGACCCGATTATAATTAAGAACTCGTGACGAAGCATGGTGAATTTCTGACGGTTTTTCTTCTTTCAAATTCGAAAATTGGCTAATAAGGATCGCACATTCGCAGTGAATCGGACGATTCACGAGGAATGGTTCAAAATTCGTATTGATATTTCTCTTGGGTTTTTGCCCAAGAGAAATATCAATCCTCAATTAATATCTTCTTTTCATTTGAACTTTGACAGCAAAGCTTTGATAACGGACAAGAAATAATTACTCCGTAAAAAATCACATCCATCCAATCATTAAGACAATGCAAAAAAATTACAAAACGCATGAACTCGCATGTACCGGTGCAATCAAATACTTCTTACGAATGCAATCTCTTCAATTTCTTCAAGCTCAACTGAATAAAAATTGAAGCGACTTTAGTGCAAAATATTGTAATTTCAAAACTAGAATCAAGAGAAAAAATGGCAACCGTTGCTAAATGATCAATCACTATTTTCGGGACTGCACTCGATTAACCTCCAAATCACTATCAGAGAAGAGGCTAGTGTTGCATTATTACTCTTAGAGAGTTTATTCCCCCTTCCGATCGTCAGTGCCATCGGAATTTTTACATCCCGAAGCCCACAAAACGAACCCATCATCAGGTGAAAATCGTGGTACAGTACAATTAAATACGAAGCAGAGAAAATTGAAAAAAAAAAAAGGAATAAGATGCCACCTCGCATTCCGCGGAAGTTCCGTTTTCGTCCCCCATCCATCATTTCCAGGGACACACACACACGAAAAAAAATAAACACACACACTCAAGTTCAGCATGCATGAAAAAAATGAAGTAAAAAATACATAAAAAATTGGTGCGTGAAGTCAATCGTCGATAAGATCTAATCTAGGCCAATGGGTCCTTCTCTGGCCCAGGCCCCGGGAATATCGCCGAGAGATGAACTACTGCGTCATCCCCGATCACTGGATTGTTTTCGGGGGCCCCCCTTTCTATTGACGCCTCGCGGGCGGAATTGTGGGTCATTTTCGCTTCGCTATGCTTTCGCGGTGCCTTTTGTGTACCACAGGCGCCCCTGAGGCCCAACTTGGCGCTGATTGCCCCGCTGCAATTTAAATTATCGACATTATAAAAAAATAATAATGAAGGTAAGCGTCCGGATACACGGCTGAATTCTGCCGGACGAACACTAGCCTTTTTTCTTTATCGCGGGGAATTAAGGCCGCATTAAGAAAACCATGGACGCGGTAAAAATCGGCGAGCTTCGAACGAAGTCAAGGCTCCTCAACTAATTCACAGCGTTTTCTTTACATGA
>CAJPEX010005404.1:0-16502 GCA_905338405.1 Notodromas monacha | reverse complement strand
TCTTTGCCTCGGGAGCGGCGAAATACACAAGCGTTTGGACTTCTTCTCAAAAATCTTTCATTTTCAAGACTGAATTTATGGATTCATGCACATTCTCTGGATCTGAAAAAATGATCGTACCCTGATCTGGATGTTTGTGAGAGAACACAGAAATGATCAGCATAATTTAAACAATTTTCATTTAAAGCATTACAGTATAACATTTCTCAGACCAACAAAGGTTCATATGCATGACAATTTTAATTTCTTTTGTAAGTTAATCAAAAGAATCACAGCTCTCAATGTCATGCAGAATGCTCCTTGTTTGTCTCTTTAGGAAGACAGGGGACCAGAAAGAAATGCCAGTGAATATAATATCCTACAGAGACTGAAAATGAGTTGCTCATCCATAAAAGAAATATAGAATCTGAATAAAATGCAAGAATCTTCACTTCAACATTTTAATCAATGGGACATGAACATTTGAGAACATGCAATTTGATATAAATATGAACTATATCATCTAAAATCCCCTTGGTTCATGATACCATAGCTCTTTAGACAAACTCATGGCATTTTAATAAAACATTCATCAAATTTTCAAAGGTGTCTACGTGGTGTAATTTCTGCAGTATAAATACATTAGTTGATGCATCATCAGAGCACCTTATTTTCTTATGCCCAGCATTCCACAGCTACCAGAATGAGCTTCAGAAAGAAGTGGGACTCAATCTTAAAATTCAATGAAAAGACTCTTTCCAAAATCTTAAGAGGCCATAGATAATCTGTTAACATAATATGATTTCTCATCAAAGATTCTCTCCAAATTGTAACTAAACCTTACCTGGTAGCAGGCTGAACACCATGACATGCTTTAATTAGGGTATAGTAATTGCTTTCTGCTGCAATTCTTATTATTGATATTTTGTTGTAAACTATATCAGTTGTGCGGTTGCATTTTTTGGATGGATTTTATTTTATTTTAATATCCATGTACAGCTTATTTCTCTGTTTTCCATGCTGTTGTGAAGAATATGTTTGGATGAATGTGGGAGAGGAGGGGGTTTGGATATGGAAACATTGCTTGAACCTTGGTAACACTGAAAAGTGGAAAATAAAGCTTGCTGTTCAATTCAATTCAACTATGCCAGAATTTTTTTCACAAATAAATCGTTTGTGAAATATATCATAATTTATTCAAAAATTAAAAGTTTGTGAGTTTTTAAAAATTAACTTGAATGAACTAAAATCATGCGCCATAAGTTGAGACAAAAGTATCTCGGAATAATTTTTCTTGCGAAAAGGGCTTTTTTGGGTGTTTCAAAATTATTTTGTAAGCAATATGTTTTTATCGAAGAAATCCTCCGGAAAAATAAGCAAATTTTCTGATGAAGCTTCAAATATGTTGTTCCCATATTTCTTTGAAAATCTTCTCGTAAAATTCAACTTTGCGAGTTATTTGGAAAATAAGTTTTTTTCACGAATAAAAGCTTTTGGCAGGATAGGAATGTACCTTGAAGACCGTTGGTATTCTTTTTTTCCTCCTACTTCTCAATTCTGAGAGTTCAATATCCTTTATCCGGTTGATGAGGAACAGTCATTTCCACTGCAAAAAGAACAATTCGCCTTTTTCAATGCAACTCGTGAGTTTTAAAATACCTGTACAGCTGAAAGTACCTCTTAATTTCAACATAAAATGAAACTTTGCGACTGAACTGCGCTATATAAAATTAATTTCACGAAGAATTCTTGCGCCTGAACATCTGAAAAGAATTAATTCACAGGCATTCTTGACGGATTTTATATCTGGTTTCTCAATTATCGTCCGAATCGCAGAGACTGAACCAATGAAAAAAAAAGCCTAATTTAGGCTTTAGTCAAGTAGTAGTGGTTGAAGTGACGGAGGTTGCGAAAGAGTATTACTGCGAAGGGTAGGTTTACGTCTTGTGTTAGATCTTTGTTTGGCTGCGATTGAGTTGAAGTAGATGAAAATTCAGCCAGCAAAAGAAACCCACCAAAGTAACTTTTGGGAAACACTGGACGAACTTTATTTCTTTCGTGACTCCGGAAAGTCATGTAAAAGGTGTTGGTCAATTCCCCTTGTCCTGTTGTTGGGTCCAACACTCGGGCGTCAACGCGAACAACCATGTTACAGTCTTCAGTGTAACAAATCTATCCCTCCTTTCAGCAATGGCTGTAGATGGGCTTTGTAAAGTGTGAAGCGGAAAAACGAACATGATATATTTGCAGGGTCCACAGCGATGAGTGGTCACGTTGTTTAACTTGCTCCCTTGGATACAGCTGCGGCTTTCGGAACCAAATGTCGTCAATGCAGACTAACCTCGGTCGACCACGGCTATATTACAAAAAACAAAAGAAATTTCTTGTGTTCCACCACTTCGAAAGGAAAATTGATGCACAGGGGTGGACCAGAAATAAAATAGAATTATCTGAAACGAGGTACGTCCAAAATGATTAAAATTATCAAATATAAAATTATTGATTAAAAAAAGAGTTAACAGAATGTTGGTACCGCGCGTAAAATTTTACGAGGGCACGGTCAGCATTTCAATTCAACAGTTTTGAAATACAGTTGGTTTTAGTTACAGCAATACTTTACTGCAAAAAAAGCTAGTCCGCCCGGTAGGAAAAAAATAAAATAAAATAAAAAACGGGGGTGAGTACCAATGAAGCATAGCGACCCCCCAGGCATGTTCAAATGCTTGTCGCATCATTCGTCCGCCAAATATCTTGTTGTTCAAATTTTTGTCTTCAGGATGGCAGATCATTACGTTCTCAGATTGTGTGTCTCGCGCATAGATGCCGCCTCTAGCTGCGACCAATCGGTTGTCGGTTTCCCCTCGAAACACACGCGACTCGACGGAAGCGAGAAATTGTCTGTGGAGCAATTCGCTTTCTTCCTTGTTCGGCAACGTCCGAAACAAGTTGTTCTCCTCAAACCGCTTCCGCATCTCGGTGTTTGCGGCACCTTTCTTTAAAATTATAAAATACTATATAACTTAATCGTATATGTGCCGAAAAGGTTCTTCATCGCGTGAATGCGAGGAAATAATTCAGATCGCGATACGTTTTGATTCAGTATAGATGTCGCACAAAACCTTCTACACACATGGATCATGTTTCTCAAAATCCTGCACCCGTTTGTGTTGGTCTAATGCAGTGTTCTCCAATCTTTTTCAGCTCACAAAACATGAAATTTCCATAAAATGTTTTGCAGATGGGCAAATTTCCAAAAACAATTGTCTGCTGAATGCTGACCAACGAAGTTTCATAAATTTTCGCATCCTCAAAAAAATTTTTGGTGGGCGCTTGGAAAGTTTCTGCTTTTGTTGCAAAAATTAAGTTAAGAAGCAATGAAGCAGCTTTTTTGGAATGTTTTCAAAAGAATTAAAAAGGTGGTCTTGAAGAAAAGTTTCTCAGAATTAAAAATAAAAATACTTTTTTGGCACTTTCCTGTTTTATCTCAGTACCCATTTTTCTTTGTCTCGTGAATTCAGTATTTTTTAGGTTAGGTTAGGTCAGGTTATGTTAATTTGAAGATATTTGTAACTAACATAACCTGACCTAACCTAACTTGACCTAACCGCTCCCTAAATCAGTTTGAGCAGAATGTGGAAAAATGAAATTCAGTTTCTGGTAGGTGCACAGAAAGTAGGTACTGTACTGAGATAACAGGAAAGTACCAATTTTTCTTGGGAGGTGAAAATGCATCTGTAGCATAATCAGGAGAAAAGCCTACTTTTATTCTTCATCAGATAATTTCAACTGCCATTGTCTTCCTAAAATTTCAGATAAAAATAAGAGGCTTCATTGCTACTTGAACATTTCTCTAAAGAAAATTAGGCAAAACAATTCTGAAGACCTGTGCTGGTCCACAGACCTTGGGTTGGTGAACACTAGTGGAAGGGGAATGATGACTTAATATTTATGGACCTACTTTTTGCCTGAAAACCTTAATTATTTCTCACTTTCCATGTCTAAATTATCCTTCTCCATTTGTCACTCCGTAATTGAGCTAAGTATATTGAGAATATTTGACATATGCGTCAAGCAGAAGGATTCCGATTCGCACAAACCGAAAAATAATGCTGGTCTTCGGGGGACTCAATTTTCAAGGGATTCACTGGAGTAGGTCCCAGGCCAACTGGATCTCTCGACACAAAAACAAAAGCAGCATCTGTCACCAACGAGTCATTCTGCCAAACATCCACCAAAATTTCAATCGACGATTTGCCAACCCAGGACACGAAACCGCTAAGGAAAATGTCTTCGTTCGCGCTGATTGCCGCGACGCAATTCTTGCCTAAGTAAAAGAAAAAAAAATCGTATCCAGAATCATGCTGCAAAAATACCCATTCTAAATACATTCCACAGCAAATCTATTGTTGGAACAGACAAAAACCTCTTCAAGTCAAGCTTCAAGGTAACACCAAAATAAAATTCAAGTTAGGAAGGTTTTGAGTTTGGGAAAAAGAATTTGTATTGAGGGGGGATAAGAATTACAAGAAAGTTTAATTGGTGATATTTTGAACCTTAAATTGCTTTCAAAAATGAGTTGACAAGATTCTTAACCTGGAGGCAAGGGTTCATTTGCACAATTAGTCTTTTACTTCCTTTTAAAACACAGAGTGCTAAATTTGCATCACTTTTATCTTTCCTGTGACAATCAAACAGAATAATAGTCAGAAAGACTTCAGAAAATCTGAGCTATATGGAAGTTTGAGGAAGGAAAAGCCTTTGAGCTGGAGAAATGTGTACGGCAAAGTGTCCAGGGCAGTGTTCCCAACCTCGTTGGGAACACAGAGCATCAAATTTAACAAAATCTTTCGTGGGCCGGCATATTTTCATAAAAAATTCTTTGGACCGGCAATGTTCCATACAATTTTTGAAAATCAGCAAAAATTCTTTGAATACCTGCCATACAGTCCTCAGAAAAAAGTTATTCAAAAAATTAAGTCAAGAACCAACAAAGAAGCTATATTGTGGAATTTTTTTTAATCAATCGATGGGCTTCAAGAAAGGTTTCTCCAATTGAAAACTTGAAATAATGGACTTCAGCACGTAAAAAAATGTCTGAAATACTATTAAGAGAAAAGCCAACTTTTATTTTCCATGAAATAATGAGAACTGCCCATTGTCTTTTCAAAATTTCGAATTGGGATAACAGACTTCAATACTACTTTTGATAAATTTATCAGCCTGTGAAAAAAATTTTCTCGTGGACCAGCAAAAAACTTCTGCGGACCACAAGTCGGGGAACACTGGACTTGAAAAAAAAATTTAATGCATAGGGATAGGTTCGTGTTATAAAGGTTCCACTGCATTATTAGTGCATTACCGTGGCCATATCGAGTTACGATTCTGTCCACAAGGGCTGTAACGAGAACAAAGGGACTCGGGGAAATTTGCGCAGGATTCAGCACGTAACGATACGCCACGAGGCCAGCAAAGGCGTCCATGAGCTCCAGTATGCGACCAAAACGAACGCCATTAAAGACAGTGACACATTTGCTACAGACGAAAACCTCTTCAAGTCAAGCTTCGAGGTAACCGCCAAATAAAATTCAACTTAGGAAGGTTTTGAGTTTGGGAAAAAGAATTTGTATTGAGGGGGGGGGGGGATAAGAATTACAAGAAAGTTTAATTGGTGATATTTTGAACCTTAAATTGCTTTCAAAAATGAGTTGACAAGATTCTTAACCTGGAGGCAAGGGTTCATTTGCACAACTAGTCTTTTACTTCCTTTTAAAACACAGAGGGCTAAATTTTCATCACTTTTATCTTTCCTGTGACAATCAAATGGAAGAATAGTCAGAAAGACTCCAGAAAATTGGGGCTTCATGGAAGTTTGAGGAAGGAAAAGCCTTCGATTTGGAGAAATGTTTAAGGCGTAGTTTGTAGGGCAGCTAGTGTTTCCCAAACTTGTTGTGCACACAGACTATAAAATTTCAACAAAATCTTTCGTGGACCGGCATATTTTCATAAAAAATTCTTTGGACCGGCAATGTTCCATACAATTTTTGAAAATCAGCAAAAATTCTTGGAATACCTGCCAGTCCTCAGAAAAAAACATTTATTCAAAAAATTAAGTCAGGAACCAACAAAGAAGCTACATTGTGGAATGTCTTTTTTAAAAATCAATTGATGGGCTTCAAGAAAGGTTTCTCCAATTGAAAACTTGAAATAATGGACTTCAGCACGTAAAAAATGTCTGAAATGCTATCAAGAGAAAAGCCAACTTCTACTTAATAATGTGAACTGCCATTGTCTTTTCAAAATTTCGAATTGGGATAACAGACTTCAATACTACTTTTGATAAATTCATCAGCCTGTGAAAAAAATTTTCTCGTGGACCAGCAAAAAACTTCTGCGGACCACAAGTCGGGGAACACTGGACTTGAAAAAAAAAATTTAGTGCATAGCGATAGGTTCGTGTTATAAAGGTTCCACTGCATTATTAGTGCATTACCGTGGCCATATCGAGTTACGATTCTGTCCACAAGGGCTGTAACGAGGACAAAGGGACTCGGGGAAATTTGCGCAGGATTCAGCACGTAACGATACGCCACGAGGCCAGCAAAGGCGTCCATGAGCTCCAGTATGCGACCAAAACGAACGCCATTAAAGACAGTGACACATTTGCGCCGGAAACGAACATCACTCGACAGGGGAAGCACTGCTTTTGAAAACGAGTCCTGCACAAAGCAAGAATAATGACTTTTAAATGAATCCCCCATAAAAGTCAAAATACAGTGAGACCCTGAGATGCGGACATAATTGGTGTATCAAGAGTTTCCCTAAGTTGAAATGTCCCAAATTTGAGTCTCATTTTCCCTTAGACTAACATTATATAATTTTCAATTAGCCTTTTATGTACAAAATACTCACAATAATTCCATGAAAATAAGAATTGTCTCCCAATTTAAAACTGATTCAATCAATATATTTCAACACAATATGGACATTTGCGGAATTTAACCTCTGTACAGTACATATAAATTTTGGCATTCTCTGTAAAAATAACATTCAAGTGAAAAAGGAAGTTCCTCTATGCTTGAGGTAATTTTTAAAATCAACTAAATGGATGGTAAATTGGAGAGAGAAATGCCCAAGAACTGTTCTTACAATTTAATTCTTACAATTTGCAATTTTATCACAAAATGTCCCTATGTTGAGTCAGTGTCCTCATGTTGGGCCTTTTTATCAATTTCTTGTGGGAAAGTCCTGCAGATTGTCCACAGGTCAAGGTGTCTGCATGTGGGAGGTTCTCACTGTATATAATTTTATAAAGAATGACAACATATATGAGACATCACTAGATTCACTACTACACAGTAATTTTTCTACTGTCCAACCGCGGGTTCCCCCCCCCCTCCCCGATTTGTTTCTGCAACCCGGAAGAGTCCTTCAAGAATATTGGCAACATTTTCTTCAACTTTTTTCTGCTAGACTTTTGAACGTCAAAATGGCGAATTGAATCGCACTGACCCCTTGATGCATATTTTCAAAATATAATTATTACCTTTGGTGAACGAGGTGGAAGCTCATTTTGATCTTTTACGCCAACAGAAGAAAATTGCGACTGAATCTGCTTCTCATCTCTCGGACCCACGAATCCCCGGATTTTTAGAAAAATGTCGCCAACTTTTAAACTGATTCAATCAATATATTTCAACACAATATGGAAATTCGGGGAATGGAATTAAACTGATTCAATCAATATATTTCAACACAATATGGAAATTCGGGGAATGGAATACTGATACCTCTGTACAGTACATATAAATGTTGCCATTCTCTGTAAAAAAAAAATAACATTCAAGGGAAAAAGAGAGAAGGAAGTCCCTCTAAGCTGGAGGTAATTTTTTTTAAATGATCTAAATGGATGGTAAAGTGGTGAGAGAAATGCCCAAGAACTTTTCTTACAACAATTTTAGGGTTGGTAATATCTGCTTCTTGTGATTTGGCCTGAAATGTATTTGCAATTGTATCACAAAATGTCCCTATGTCGAGTCAGTGTCCCTATATGTCAAATTGTCTGAAGATTGAGGTGTCAGCATGTGGGGGTCTCACTTTATATAATTTTATGAAGAATGACGATATGAGACATATCACTATACGATTAATTGCACAACGCTTTTTCTACTGGCCCAACCGCGGGTTTCCCCCGCGATTTATTTCTGCAACCCGGAAGAGTCCTCCAAGAATACTGTATTGGCAACATTTTCTTCAATTTTTTCTGCTGGACTTTTGAATGTCAAAATGGCAAATTGAATCGCACTGACCCCTTGATGCATATTTTCAAAATATAATTTTTACCTTTGGTGAACGAGGTGGAAGCTCATTTTGATCTTTTACGCCAACAGAAGAAAATTGCGACTGAATCTGCTTCTCATCTCTCGGACCCACGAATCCCCGGATTTTTAGAAAAATGTCGCCAACGTGTACAGCATCTGACCAATCCTTGGGTCGACGCCAGTCATCGTGATTATTTCCTACGGAAACTTTGGAACAATTTCTGGAAAAAGTTGAACCCGAGGGTTGCAAAAACCGACGAAACATTCGCAAGGAGACCCAAGGACTAATATAGGAAGAATTTTTCATCCAAGAACCTTCTGAAGGTTCAGATTCTTCCGTTCAGATAATAAAAATCATTGACGAGATAAACCGAACATTTATCGGTAAGGCGTTTCTTCTTTCATATTAACTTAAAATTTGAAAATTTTCGAATTTTTATCATTCATTTGTATATATTTCAGGTACCTTCATTCTAATTTTGAAATTCGAAGAATCAGGGTACAGTATATGGTCTCAGAGTGTGCCTTTCAAAAAATGTGCATCCCCTTTGAAACTTCCAAACCCTAATAAGAATAATAGAACGTGTTCGAAATAAAACTTCAAAATTACTTTTTACTGTTTTCGGCGAAATTAATCTAGTTGCGAATCGAAATGTCAAACAATTTCCTCCGATTAATCTATTAAAATTCACCATCAGCATTCTGTTTTCCTTGTTTCCTCTTAAATCTCGAACATAAATTTGCACACTTGGACTTTAATTTGCAGCCACTGAAATCAGCTGGCCAAAAAAAATAGGATTAAGTTTCAATGCTTTTTTCATGCATTTAAAACCACGCATAAAAGAAAGCACTTGATTCTTCTCCGTCAGATAATTTCTAAGGCGTTTATTGATCTCACAAAAACAACTAAAAACATAACAGTGACAGACGATCTATCAAGCTTCAAAATCTAAAAATTTTCCAACTTTTGAGGCAAAAGCTCGAAAATTTCTTACAATTTTGTTGTCGTCCACAACGTTGTGAGAGCACTTCAATTCAGTGGTTTTACCTTTCTGCAAACCCATGGCAAGATCAAAGAAAGCTGTATGAAGACTTTCTCATTCTCGAAAAAAAACACATTTGCTCTTGATTGATGGCCAGATTATTCGGCAAATTAGAACTGAAAGTCGTCTAATCACACTAGCCCTTCATCTGCATACTTTATTACGCAACCATCGAGCATGAATTTTGTAACATTTTCTTGTTCTTCGTTTTTTGCTTGTCCTGCGTTTTCTTTCTGCTCTTTATTTTCCTCCATTAGAACAAGAAAACGATTCCTGTTCTCAACAGGGGGTTTCTGGTACACGTCACGAAGCAAGCGACTCGCAATGAGCAATTAATCACGGAGGGTTCCGTTCAGTCGACACCAACGATTAACGCTGCCTAGCCATCATCTGGTGATTACGTTTTGCTCGCCAGCCAGCTGCCTTTTTTCGAAGCCAAACCTACTCTAACGAGGGACGATCGGAAAATTTACAGCCACGGTATAAGCCTGAATAACCCAGCAGTGATTGGGTTAAAAAGAAAAAAAAGTGCGTATTCACATTGCATGTCGAAATTTAGCAACGCTTTTTCTTCTGAAATTTGGGAATGATGTCAGTTTCTCCATGTTTTTATTTTTTTTTTAGTTTTTTGATGGAATGTCGCAAGTCCGTGGTCTGTTGTCGGAAATACAAGTGAGGTTTCTCTACGCAACGAAACTCGAGAGGATTATTTGGATTGTTTCGTTCTACTGGGATTATCGTTGTGGAGAAGATCCTGGTGTCTCAGGATCCAGAAATACAGTACTCATTTTTCGCGATTAATATCGCTGTACGCGAACCTCATTTTTGAAAAAAAAATTACTTTCTGTAATCCAATTTCATTTATTCATACTTTTGGGAATTATAAGTTTTGAAATTCAATGGAGTTTTTAAACTTTTACTCAAGAGAAATAAAGAAGACAATAATCAGCTGGATTCATTTGCTTGACACCCTAGTGTAAGGTTGGTACATTTTTGGATAGGAAGCGCGGATTGGAAAAGCAAAATTTGATTTCAAGGAGAGCATGGATGTCTTTTATTGAATGAGACTGCCAGAAAGCAACGAATATTCATCCATAAATAAATTCCATATTTAAACCCTTTTTCCTAGCAAAATTTGTCCCTGAAGACTAATTTGTTTTAGGAATTCCCTGAGGATGCAGAAACCCCTCATAGGAACTTGAGGTCAAACTTGATCCCACAGAATTCCAAAAAAATTACTGTAGTCGTTTCTGCACAATTTCCTCAACTGTCTTTGAGCTAATCTTCCTTGACTTCAAGTCACTAAATCTAATTTCCAACACATACCATCTGAATTTGGCCATCAACGAAAAAGGAATTGCATTCTTGAATTTGATTCATAAAATAAGAGGAATGGATTTATTCCTTGTTTTTAACGCAAATTATTAATGTTCCTGCAAAGGACAACGTTTCTTTTTATTTTCAAAAAAATTTCGCAAGTCGGTATTCCCGAACAAATCCAAGTGAGGTGCAATGGGACTCGAGAGGACTTAGAATTATTATTTACTGTATTACGATGTAAAGTGATTATCGTTTTGGTGAAGGATAAGACATTTTTTAAAGTCTCAATGTCGTTGTTGCCGTAACCGCTTTATGAAAAAAAAAATTCAAAGCACGTTAAATTCTTGGACGATAATCAGTAATTCAACATTCAATTTTTTATACTGCAGTATATCGAATGCAACGAATTTACAGTATAGTATTTAATTCCTACAGTATTTAATTAACAGTACAATATGTTATTCTTTTTGTACCACGAATTTAATTAGATGCATTGACCTGTTCCCGTTACTGTTGCAATTTTTTTCCAGATAATATGCATTTTAAATTTTCAAATTCTTTCAAAAAATAAATAAAGGCAGTGTAGATATTTTTCTTTGGTTTACAATTGGGACATTTTTGCTGCTTTTCTTCGTCGCGTTGAGTCCCAGAAATTGCTGAATGGCCCTTTCCAGGGCAAATGTAAACGAGTACACACTTCATCGCTTCCCGTCATCCGCATGTGGATTCATTCCGTGGAAAAATAAACCTGGGCAAACGGCAGGTGTAAACCTTCGTCATGATCTTCCTGCTAAAGTTGTTTTTGGAGGTATGGCAGAATTTTTATTTCTCCTTTTTTCCTCATTAACACAAAACGGTGTAATTTGGGGAGAGGGGGAAGTATTTTCCTTATTTCACTTGACTCGAGCTTTCATTTTTGAAGGAAGCAAAAAAATCAGGACTCGAAAAGAATAGAAGAGAAACGGTTCCACATAATCGTAATTTTGACGTAAGCACGCGTGATTTACAAATATTTTTGAAATATCTGACTCAAAGAATTGCCGTGGTCAACGTCATGCTGAAGGGATAAATTATTAATGATTCAGGTCTCGAAAAGCAATTTTATTGATGAAATAAATCGCTTGCAGGTTATAAGACGAATTTGTGGATTTGTTTCTTGAGGGTCCCTCTAAGCTGAAAGAATTGAAAATAGGCACAAAAAAACTTGAATAAGAAGTAGAATACATTCACGCTTGAAACTTTTAGATCCTTAGAACGAGCAAGAATTTCACCTGAGATTTATTAAAAAAGGATTTATTAAGAAATTATTTAAAAATTTCCAGCATTATAACCACAAAAAAATATTTTGCAATTGAAGGAACCATTTTACCTTAAAAAAAATTTTTGGTTTCCTATTTTACTGACAAGTTGTGGATGCTGAAGGACAAGCGTGTTTCAAAGTTGCGGAGTGACATCAGCTTCATTTTTTTTGCTGTTGGAATTATTTGACACATCTGGATTCGTCATATTTGAAGTTTGGTTAAGTCTCTGTTCGTGAGCCACTTCGGTGTTAATTTCCTATACTTTTCTATTATCTAAAATTAAATTATTAAAATTGCAAGATCCGCAGTAATAAGTTCAATACTGAAGCCACTCTAATTTCAGAGAAGCCCTTCAACTCGGTTTCCAACTGCAACAAAACGACTCCATAAAGTGCAGTACAATAAAAAGGAAATAGTAATTTATCGATTTACTAAATGTATAATTTTCAAATGGACAGCTTTAATCACGTGTTCACTACCGAAAAAGTAATGGTTAAAAAGTGTCTTCCCTTTTGCATTTATTAAAAAAAAAAGGTTGGAAGATATAAATAACTTCACTCCTCAATTCCAGCATGTACTGTACATCTGAAAAAGCATGTATCAGAGGAATTTGCTGGCGCTGCAGTTCCAGAAAATATTGAATAAAATATACCACGTCTAAATTGAATAGTTTTACAACTTTATATTTTAAACCCATCTGTCGCAAAAATAAACGGCAGAATACAATTTGTCTTGCCAAATCTAAAATCCGATCTCTCAAAATACTCTTCTTCATTCATCTTTGTGTGAACTGGGATTTCTGGGAAAGACCTTGGTTCACACCCATCATTTCTGAAAGCCTCCAAGGCTCTTTTTTATTGCCAAATCCTAATACTAGCTGTTATTTGTCCTTGAAATACAGCTTTCCTGATTCCTGTCTCTATCAAAAAACTACACTTCTGCCTAAGCTCTTGTACGCAAAACTCAAGCACTTTTGCAAATATTTTGTGTGTGCTCAGAAATTACAACAACCTTGGAATAGGGTGAAATTTTACCCCAGTTGCAGCCCAACGAAATTCTTCGTAACATCAATTTCCAAAACATATTCTTCTTTTCATCTCACTAAATCATTCCTAACGCCATCATTTACAAGCATAGCACGGCCAAAAAGTCTGGTTTATTTCCCTTTTTCATGATCATTTTATATCAGCACAAAAAATTCCTTTGCTTCACACACCATTTCATATTCGAGCCTGATAATCGAGAACTGATACAGTTCTCGATTATCTCGAACGGGGTCAGATGAAACTTTTCGCCGTATTTGTGAAGAATTGATGGAAAATTTCGCGTTTTTCTTTGATAATAGGCAACAACTTGAATGTGCAAAGCGGCAAAGCACTGAAAAGACAAATTATACTTTCCATTGAACTCTCCGAATATGTTTACTTCTCTATACAGAACATCCCCTTCAAAAGAAATCACTGAAAATATCAACGAACTCCTTTCATCCGTAAATTGACACAACTTTCCTTGATTTCACCAACTACTGGGGATTTTAAATGGAATAAAAATGCAGCGATTACAATATCAAAATAAATCTAGTACTGTACGGTATATGGGCATAAAAAAATGCATGTTCAACCTTATTTAAAATCATTTTCGTGCAAAGAATTACGATCAAATCGGGCCAGAAAAATATCACTCAAGAACCACCATAGAAGAAATTATAATTTTAAAAAATATATTTAAATTCAGGTAAAAAAAAATCGACAATGACGGAGAAAAAAATACAAAATAAGAGACGAAAATACTGAATCAATCCGCGTTCAATGCATACAGTTGACTAAATTTCCATATTTTAAAGTCGAACCTTTTCAAGTCGAACGTCGAGGGACCAAAAAATAATAATTCGAGTCACGGAGATTTCAAGTTAGGATATTTTTAGGGCGTTTTTTTCCAAGAAAATGCAGACAATGATCCGGGAAAAAAAAATCCAAATGGGGATGTTTTCGGCGTACCGAGGTTCGAGTTATCGAGGATTTATATTTAAAAAGTACGCCACAATGTTACAATCAAGCTTTTACATCGACGAGAGACGCCAAGCAAGAAAAAAATTCGTCGATTGATCCTCGTCGCTCTGCTAGTAATTCTTTCAAACGAAACAAAAAAATATATATCCCAAGAAATGTATAGAACAGCAGCCAGCATATTATCAACGCCATCAAAGTGCTTCTTTTTGTCCCTGTTGCTGTCAATGAACTCATTATAATGACCCCGAGGAACATTTTCCCAAGCTTGACGCAATATTATGAATTCCATTCGCAGTCCGCCCGCCAAAAAAAGAAAAAAAAGAACTCTTCCTCCATCGCAGTGTCAAATGAAAGAAGAAAAAGCACCGGAATCAAGGTTGATGTCTTCACGGAAACTCAGGACACCAAAGTACCAAGTTTCTTATTAAACCCCCCTCCTTTTTCATTATGTCCGCATGCTGTCCCCAATGGACCGTGTCTCCAAGATGGCCGCTGTTGCGACGCAGTTCCAACCAAACACTACCATCGAAAGAATGGTGGGGGAGCGAAAAATGCACAAAGGAGTGACAAATGGCCGCCGCTTTGTCTCTGCCGGGGCAAACAATAGCCTTGTGTTTCGACGATGATGGTGTCTGGAATCCCCCCTTTTTTCTTTCTCTGTTTCCCCCTAAACTATTTTTTTTTCATTTCTTCTTTCATTTTCCCGCGGTATAATCACTTCATCGCATGGGTTAGGGAGGGCAATTTAAAATGGCCGCGACATGGTTTAATGACAGAAAGAAGGGTGGGGGTCATGCTTCACTGTCACCAGGGGTTGGGTTAGGAATTCATGCCCGCTGGCCTGAGGTTCATATAATGCATCAAGAACTTCGCCTTTTAATTATTTCATTACAAGTTTAAAATCTTCCTTTTTTTTAGATCGAAAAGCTGACGCAGAAATACCATCTTTCATAAACAAACAAACAAACAGGGTCTTGCTTTCCTTTTTCTATGCAGAAATAAACAGAATTTAATAAGTAATTAATATATTTAAATATAGTATGGGATACCATTCTTTAGGTATATACGGAATATACCCGCAGCTCTCGCAAGGAGGTTATAAAAGTAGTTTCCCCCGAATATTTTTAAATATCGTTCCGATTAATTCCCGTAAAAGGAGGGAATCCTCCTGATATTAAAAAAAACATAATGTGCGTTCATTAATACAGTATCAGTTTGAATTAAAGTGGAGCCCCAAAATACAGACAATTCAACTGATCGACAGTTCCAAGGAGAGAAAAAAATGACTTTTAACGTCCAGTCAGAGCCTCGAGACATACATGGCACTGCCAAAATTTCAGAAAATTGAAAATCTTCAAAAAGTTGACATCTCTAGAATGAATTGAGCTCTACCGATGGAGAATAACCATTCAAATCATATCTTGTCATAAATGATGCGATTTAAAAAAAAGACTAATTTTGGATCATTAAGAAAGAAGGGCAGATTTTAGGTGGTTTTGTTTGACCGATATTTTAGGAATCTTGAAAGCTAAGAAAACTATTTTTTCTGCATTTTTGTCGGACATTTGCCGATTTTTTTGTCAAAAACTATAGAAGTGATTAAAAATAGTATCATTGAAGTTGATAAGAAAATGAGATTCAACATGCAGACATTTTATTTGACTTCTGGACACAATAGAAGTAATTATCTCTGCATCTTCGGCTTCCACTTAGATTACAATCTAACTTTAATGGCTATAACTCAATAAAACTAATATAACTCACTTTTGCACTGCAACTGATTATTTGAAGATTGACTTCTAACATTTTCCTGATACAACGACACATTCTTGATGACACCGAAGTCCTATAAAAGTTTCACCAGTGGAGATGTCAACTTTTTAAACATGGAAATGCTCGAAAACCAACATCTGTTAAATAGCACAGTTCATAAGATAAGGGATGGTGAGACGTTTGTGTAAAATACATTTAATAATAGGAAATACTAAAATTAAAAGGTTTCTTGCTTGACTGGGCCACTTTGCGGTCACATTTTTTCTAACCGCGTGCAGAAAAAATGCTAATCACAAGAGCTTTTTCTTATAAAAAAAAGAAGCAATGAGCTCATGTTTTTCACTTTCGAAAGTTATTCATAATCCTCTTGAAATTCGCATTATTGCATATCCCCTAAATTCCCCTGCGTCCATATTTAAAGCAACGCATTTTCAAAATAAAATCAGACTGATCGCAACGAAAATTCTTCGGATCGTTCTAAAAAATTTTAGATTCAAGAAATGAAGCTTTAAAAAAAAGTCCAAGAATCCTTCCGTTCCGGAGAGAATTTTTCTTGCGCAACACCTGCGTGTTAAAACTCCTCACTTGCAAAAGCCTCCAGTAGCTTGAACATATAAGCAAAGCCGCAACTAAAAAAAAGACATCCCTCACATATTATAATAATAATTCAGAAAAAAAAAGGGTACGAAGTAGACGAATCCCTCATCATCAACGTGTTCATCAATTTTCCGGGTGTGTGTTGAATGCAAATGCAACGTT
>CAJPEX010005403.1:2816-16512 GCA_905338405.1 Notodromas monacha | reverse complement strand
TTCCCCCCCTTGTTTCATTTCCGCGCTGATGACGAAGACGCTGTCGCCATGCCTAATGTGATCCGGGAACCGCTGCGAATCCGGATCACGCGAAGTCCTTGCGTCCCTCGTCTCACGCATGCATGGCACAGAACCATGCCACGGGTAGTATAGAAATTTAAACAACAAAAAAGTACTTCCAAGACGTTTTCAAACAGGGAACCAGGACGAACAAAAGGGAAGCGAATGGCAAGGAGACAAAAAAATACAGAAATGCCAGGGATGGCTAAAAAGTTTTGTCACCTCAATTTCTGAATCAGAATCCACCAAAGCAACGCGAGGTAAACCCCAAGATTCTAATAGGATCTCTGATCATTTGTGGCTAATTTTATCTTAGCTGAAGGACTTTCATCAGGCAACTTTAATGACATTTCGGGGTAAAATTCACGATGAGCATAACCTGAACAACAATTTAGGAAATTCGTACTTCTCTGTGACATTTTCATCAGATCTGGGAATTTCCTTTCAGAATATTTTAGACTATTTTTGCTTGAACGTTAGACTTCCTACATGGAGGCATTGCAGATCAATGTTATTTCCTGCCAATATTGAAAAGCCTTCTCAAATCTCGTCCTTTTTTAAATTTTCAAGCTGGATGAAAAGAAAACGCAGAAATGGTTCCTGGAGCGATCCAACATCGCGTCGTGAAAATGAAGTCCATCGTCATACATTCAACGAGAATAAAACAAGAACAAGGAAAAAAGACCGACTAAACTAATGAACCAACCCTCGTATATGTTTGAGAGGGAAGCTTGGTTCTCCTCGTTATCGACAGGACTCAGTTCAGTGATGCGCATCTGGCAGAAATTCCCTGCCCCCCAGCGGAAAATGCGCGTGAAACGGAGGCTGAGGGGGATGCAAAAATTGCACATGAACGTCGACAGGCACGAACGGGGTTTCGCGACGCATGTTCCCATCGAACCTTGCCAACTTTACTTTTGCTTCCTTCCCGTCGTCACTCCTTCAGCATTACTCAACACGCAGCACACAAGAAAAAATTAAAATGCAGACAGTGCGACAATTCATGAACATGCATTTCTGCTCTGCGTGACCAGCAGCGCAAAATTCGCACCTGCGACGAAAGCTCCGAAATTAATACACTGTCTCGGAAACAGCGTCAAGCGTTGCCTAGACTTGTTTTCCCGTTCACAGGAAATTCACATCTGGCTCAAGTTTCTCTTCTTTTATTAAAAAAAAAAAAAAAAAAAAGCAGTGCCACTCATGAGAAAGCTTCAGACTTTTTTCGATATGCTTCATCATACGCAGCTCCCCTCGACCTATTTTTTCGCGTTTCTACCAATTTTTTTTTTGCTGCAATCTTTTTGCAATTTTCAGGACGGTTCTTTGGAACTCCCCTCGAATCCTGTCATGCTTATCCCTGACGCAGAAACGTCAGACGACGCAAAAGTCACGATCCAGTTGCCCGGTCCGGTCTGAACAGCAGATGGGAGTTCCGCGAGAATGCGTACATTTCCGAGACTTTCTGTTGATTTTTTTTTCTCCCCCAGCGCAGAGGTTGCCAAAAGCATTCCGAGTTTTTGCTTGACATGAAAACCAGAAACATTCTAAAAGGTGCCAAATAAGTTATGAAGGAACTCGCGGATTCTCGTTCTTCCCGGGAACCGAGTCGCGACCTCTCGCACAACGCCAAAATGCCAAATTTCAACGAACCCAGGGAATTTCCAGCACTGCAGGACGATGGAGGGGGGGAAATCCTTCCGCGAGGAGAAGAAAAAAAAAAGCCATTTCGAGAGCAGTTTCTCTACGCAATCCGCAAGCCAAAGCAGGTTTCAGCACAAGTACTGAATTGCAGGCCAGCAGAAGAGAAGTGAGTGTTCCCGAGCGAGTCAGAAGCAGGCGTCAAAAGCGCACTGGACCATGAACGGTCAGAGAGAAGTGCGTCGAATTGCCTCAAGAGAGCCAGCAGTCGCCGGAGGGATCTCAGTTTCCCGGAGGGGGCATAATGGAACTTTCATGGCACCTCGGCTGCTCTGGGGGCCACGAAAGAGAAAAATAATGCATGCTGCTGCTGCTGCTGCTTCCCGGCTACACCGAAACCCCTGCTCAAGGAAACGAGAAATGAATAAATAAAAGCGAGGGAGAGAGAGAGAAATAAGTGCGAGCGAACGACAGAGAGATGAAGCAGGAGGAGCAGCAGCAGCAGAAGAAGGAAACCCCCAGCAGAACCACTTGTCCGCGTCTCCAGCGGGAACCATGATCAGATTATAAAAATGGCATTCAAATTTTATGCAACACCAATTTCGAGCTCCATCTCGCCGCCGCGACGCGACGAGGGCTCCTCATTTGCAAACCACGCGAGCGGGTTCTGGAAACTCTCTAGAGAGCTGCTCGACTGTTTTTCTCCGCTTGGTTTTTTTTTCCTTCTTTCAATCTTTTAACCATCTCTAGGAAATTTACAGCTCGCTTATTAGCAAAAGCGGGGGGATACGGGCAACCAACCGGCGTTCAATTATCCACTCGACAACTACCCGACTGTACCGCTGGGAATGAAAAGATTCGGCTGATTTGAATGAAGAGACAAAAGCCTTTTTCGGGGCTTGCTTCAGTGCCCAAAGCACCCCTTTTTAAATCGACCTCGGCGTGAGGCAACGGACCTAAACCGCTTCCGATCGTTTTCGCGTGTCATTCATCAGATAAAACCATGAAGCGGAGAAGAAGAAAGAAAGAGATTTCCCCCGTTTACAGCCTTCGATTTTCGGCTAATCTGCTTTTTCGGCAACGAATGCCCAAACAGGACTTGCGTCAAACTCAGGAATTCATTAAATCCGTGCAAGTGTGACTATATTATTCGCAACACACACAAAAAAAAAGCCAGGGGAATCGGTAAAAAAATTTTTGGGAAGGCTGAAATAAATTTAGAAAAACACTTCCATGTAAATCTTAGTCGACCAAAAAATGCCCATTTTATACTCAGTTCGCGGTATGAGAAGGGGAATAAGCTCAAATATTTACCATATTGTCCATGGGTGAAATTCGAATTTCCCGGTCTAATTTAAATTTTTTTTTTAACAACACTAACACTGCCAGAGAACCACGTTTTATTCTCGAATCCGAACGTCGTGTAAATGTGTTAGCTATCTAATTCAAGAATGTAATTTTTCTGTACTCCCTAAAGTAAAATCGCATTAGACTCAGATACGAATAACGAATTGGAATTGGATACGAGATTGTTCAAGTTAGTCGAGGAAATTTACAAGAACCTTCCAAAATAAATTAGAAACAAGCTTTTCTACCGTAATTAACACGCTTCGCCGCTCAAATCCACCAATAATTCATCCTCAAACTAATTTCACACACTTATTCATAAATCCTTCGATTCCTGAAGGTTCGGGAATATAATTTCGAAGTTATTCCATGATGTGCCCTGTTCTACACCAACGCTTTAAATACTGCAATTTGTCTGCGAATTCGCGCAGGAAATTCCCGAGGGATCTTGAGCGTACAGTATTATATATCTTTCCTCATTGCTTGGCAATTTTGAGGATCTGAAAGCATTCCACTTACGGTACCTTTAAATGACTCGCTTGAAATCACAGTATGTTGCAGCAAATGGAATTCCTCCTAGAACGGATAAAGTCCGTTAACCGGGGCAGATTTCCAAGTTATCAACGCTTTCTGGGCAGACAGGAGAGAAACATGTTTTGGTCTGCATAGGTTTCGCAATTCCACGGGCAACAAAGCCAAAACCGATCTCCGTGCAAAATCGGACTCACAATGCCGGCCGATCGAGCAACAGCCCGAGACCCGCCGCTTCAAAAAGCCGGGGTGGACACAATCGGATCGGAAGCCACCTGCGACAAAGACACCACGTAACGCTAATAGGCTTTCGAGGTAAAAGAAGGGAGATGATCTCCTTTTCTCTGCCTACGACATCCCTATATACGTCTCTGTTGCTTCGTGAGGTACATGTTACTGAAAAAACTTTTTTTGAGGGGGGGAGAAGGAAATGAGGACACACAAAAGAGGCGACGGAAAAGCGCGATCAACCGCGTCGCGTGGCCCGATCCGCACTTCCTCTTCCGCCGGACGAAACGAAAAAAAATAAAATGAAAATGAAAAAGAAAAATTGGAATTTGTGTTTCGTCCAGGCAGTTGGGGACAATGCCTACGGGGGTTTTCTTCCTTCGGTGGCGCACTATTTTTTTGATCAGGACCTTCGACCGCTGATCGCCTGTCCTCCCACACGAAGTAATCGAAACCATTGTTCACCACGCTTCAAGGGAAAGAAACGAACGACATGAAAAGACCGCCGCCGACGCAGGATCCATTGGCCATTCTTAGACAATCCCGGACTTCATTTCCTTTCCAACACTCAGATGGGAAAAGAATACGAAAACTTTCCCTGAAACAAAACCCAACATGGAAAAACCAAATTGTGACGCGCAACGAATATACGTCGGATGGTTTAGGCGTTTCATCAGCACATCGTTACGTAGGTTGTCGGATTCTCAAGTTTTCGAGTCAGATATTAATCACTGCATTTTAAAACTCAAGTCTTACTAGAATGCTTCATTTTCTAAATATATTCTTGAATTTTCCCTATAGCTCATGAATCTTTTCGTCTATAGTCTGTTTTTATCTTCCTAAATCAACTAAACTTGAAATTGTGAGCATTTTTTCAGCAAAAACGAGGTTGTAAAATCTAAATCTCGCCGATAATACTTTTGTACTGTATATACAGTCCATTTGAGAAAGTCGATTCGTCGATAGCTTTCAGACTGTCTTATACTTTATTCCTTCAATTCCAATGATGAAATGCTCACCGGATTTTCTATATTTTTAAAGTGAATGAACAAGCATCGCAGCAGTGATCAGAAAGAGTGCAAATACAGTATTAACAATTGAATAAATAAAAACCGCGTTCATTCATCCAGCAGAGTGCAAGAAAACTGCAAAACTGCTTGAAATTTAGGAGTAAAATTTTTCAAAGCGGTTTTCAATGGTGAAAAAGGAAAATTTCGAAAATAAGATGCATTTATTTCAGATGAAGAATAAATTAAAATTGGCCAGAGAATGTATTGATAAAAATGAATACATACAGCAACCAATTTTGAAATCAGCAAAAGAGTTCGAAGAGTTGAGTGAAGAGAAGGATTCCTGAAGATGCAAGGCATCTTCATATTGGCAAACGGAGCGACGCTCTTTCAGCGCTTTCCATTCACATCCAAGATTAAATAAAAACATTTGTCACCGAGAGCCTCAAGAAGAAGGAATCCGTTTGATAGCGAACGAGCAGCAGAATAAAGTCGGGAATTCAGAGAAATTTACTAATGATTTTAGGATTGAGAGCGAGACAAGGCGGAACTCCTTTTCATTCTGTAAAGTTCGTGGGAGATTCGGCAGCTGGAACGCGTTAAAAATTCTAAGCAGGGAACATCATCATCATCAACGAGTGCGAGAGAAGAAGAAAAAAAAAAAGAAGAAGAAGCTATGTCCAGCTAGACAGCAAACAACCATTCATCACTACACCAAGACGCCGGGCATCGGGAACAGCTGCAAAAATCTCGCAACAAAATTGTTGTCAGAAATCGAGCCGTGCAAGTTTAATGCCCCCCCCCCCCTTTCAAAAACACAGAGTTTTCTTTTTTCTCCCGGATCCTGACACCGAGTACGACATAAGAACAGGAAAGCGTTAAAAAAGAATTAAAAGCAGCATTTTTTTCTTTATCCCAGGCGACGCTTATGAAAAATGACTTCCAGTCCCGTCAGATTTCCAGCGTTCATGAAACGTTCCGGACATTCCGCGGGTTCCGCGCTTTTTTCCCATAAAAAGTCGGCCGGCTTTCCAGATAGGTAAAAAATAAAAACTTGGTCAGGAAATTCGAGTAACAATGGCCACGGAAAAGCAGGTGCGTTTCGATTTCCGAGGCAATTAGCCCCGCCGTGTTTCTCTCGCTACGTTGGCTCGACGCAGACACAAATCACGCCCGGGTCTAAACATCCAACCCGACGCGGCTGTCACGGACCGGCGCCAATTAATCCACCTCGCACCCCCGCTGGAAAATATTAGCAACGTTGCCGCCACTGCTCAACCAGGGAAATCCGCTATAAATCCCTGGACCCGGAGGCCTGGGTAAAAGGCCTGTTGTGATGATTAGCGACACTCATTCTTCGGCTGTGACCAATAAACACGTCAACGCTCGCCCAAAACCCCCTTTTCACTCGCCTCAGCACGGAAGCCGCCTCCCACGAAAGGCAGAGCCTCGCTCACTCAAGAAAATTGCCCAACTCGGTCAAATGCGATCCCTGCGTCACATATTTCTCGGGAAAGCTACCATTATGGGCTTGCAATGACAGCTTCACGAATATCACACACACACACACACACACCCCGCTCGAGTCCTCGCCTTGAAATAACGTTATCTTTCAATCCTTTCAGGTTGGGTATCAAAAGAAATCCTCGCGGGGACAATCGCGTCAAGAATGGCTTCCAAAACCTTCCATTTATTATCCCGCAAGGAACATCAAAGGCGTCAAAACGTTATTCTTAAATAGTGAGACGAGCATGACGCTTCATCGCATTTTTCCCGAATAACGGGTGAAAGAATCGATCGCAGTTTTCAGTCGATGTAAAAAAGCTGCTTGATTTTTGTTCAAAAGCGTTTACTTGTGAAGACCTCAACGGGCTAATGAACTTCATTGATGGAATCGTAGGTCAACCAATAAATTACATTTAAGGACATCAGTATCTTGAAATTCATAGGTTCCTAGTACGAAATTCATTATACAGTAGAGAAGAAAAAAGGATCCCACCAGTAAAAAATGTTGAGAAATACTGTGACGTTAATCGAGTGAAATATATATACTGTACAGCTAATCATACGTCCGTTCAAATTTTAAAGATCTTTTTTTTCTGAGACGCGAGGAATAATTTCACGGTTATGGAATGAACTTGCAAGACTGTCATAGTAATCCCACACCTTGCAACAAATGATTGTAAATTCATCCTGTCAACACCGAAAACCCGCAATATTCAACCAGACCTATCAAGGGATCCGGCGAAAAACGGATTTGAATTTCAAGAATAAAAAACAGCTCCGCGAGTCAAAAACGTCCAGAACCCTTTCGCACTCTGACTCGACCCAAACGACCCCAGCACTTCCAAGTTCCTGTTCGCGTAGTGGCAAAAAAATGAGCCACTTGGAGCTTCTTTTTTTTTAAGCTTTTACACTACAGTATTTCGGAAGAAACTTCCACTAATTTCGCAGTCTCGGAATGAGCTTCCAGGTGAAACAAGTTGTCGGATCGCTAAACGCCACAGCTGGCAACAGAGAAGACCGACGACACACGCCGCGACGCGGACAACCGCGGCGTGAACAACAATAAATTTCCCCGCACCCCCGTCATAACAACCACCGTGGACACGGAACCGCTTCCCCGAAAATTAATTCAAACGCGACGGATCGCTCCCCGAGTACATTACTCGCCCATTAAAGTCACATTCCCGAAAAGAACACGGCGGAGCATGGACCGAGAGAAAAAAAAGGAGAGAGAAGGACGCGGGGGATAACAGACGACAACATGGAAGCAAAACACCTACAAATAAGCCAACCAACTAACGTTGGCGTAGCCAAGAAAAAGAAAAAAAGACAACATCAACAACAAGGAAAAGAAAAAGAGTAAGAAACTCGTCACCCATCGTCACCGACACGGCCCCCTTAACTTTTTTTCTCCGGCCCATGTTTCCCCAACTCCGCGCCGACGGTACTGCTAATTAATGAACCGCTGTTCTCGCTCGCGTGGCGAACAAATTACCATCCCAGGGTCATTAAACGCATCGAAAACGTCGGAGGGGGGAGAGAAAAAATACAAGAGAAAGAATTTAAAACGCGCCGAAGGAAAGAGAGGACTTTGTTGAAAATCATGAAGTCGTCAACCCTGTCGGACATGCTCGTGTGCGCAGGATGTGCACACGCGGAAAAAAAGAATGGAACACTTTTAACATCAGCGACAACTAAGAAAGAAAGAAAAAAAATTTCCCGGATAAGAGGGAAAAAGGCTTGCCGCCATTCGATCGCAAGAATTGATCTGATGAACATAGTTGATAGTGTATCAAAAATTGTACGATCGCATCAACGCACCACCAACTGGAACATCTGGCATTAACTAGTTCTACAAATATCACGCGACAAACGTGTTCACACAAACACCTCGAAAAAAGTGTTCGCACAGGTACTTTTTTACGCTAATCTAGCAACAATCGCATTCCTATCAGGTGTCCATTTTTTCGCCAGTTCTGACACGAATGGTCCTTTTCCGTCATTGATTTTCTCGATAGCGACATTTGAATTAAATTCAAGGCCTTACACTTCGGAGTAGCAGATAATTACACAGAGAGAGTGAGAGAGTAATTTCCGGTTCAACAGAAGCCTCGTCCGACTTTCTGACTTTTGTTTTCATCGAGGTGACTGAATTATGAAATCTGTTCCAAGTTTTTCTTCAACTTTCGAAATTTATTTTTGGATATTTTCAATCAATAATTCATCGTGATTGCTGATAGGAAGGAACAGAAAATACGCTACAGCACGAATTCACAAGCTAAAATCCTCTCGTATAGCAAAAAGAATAAAGATTAGGAAGTGATGGAGGTCATAAGGTAGAGGTTGAACCTAAAATTTGATGAGTACAGATTTTAGGTTCAACTAAGCGTAAAATTGGCTTAAATGCCTAAGAAAATATCCAGAATTCGTTCATCAACCTGACAAAAGCAAAATTGTCAGGATTCCTCAATAACATTTACACGATCTGAGAAATGTTTATGATAATTTCTGGAGCAATTCAAAATCTTAGGAATCCAATTCGCTGAAGGGAACTTTTTTTTTAAACCAAGCATCAAAACACTGTCTGAATATTATCGTGAACAGATTCAAAGATTATTTTCACCAGACCGAGTATGCAAATTGTCAGAGTCGAACATTTTTTAGGGTCAGCAATATTGCCACAGAATCACGAGCCACAAAACTGCGATTACTTGTCAAAATAACGGAAATAGAAAAGAATTACGCCCACGAGGCATCGCGGAGTACAATACGTTCAGAGCATGAAAGCGTGACGTGCATATCTAGTTTGAATAGGCACAATTCATGATCTGCACTCTTTTTTTTTTTCTAAATACGAAGTGCAAAGCACATTAATCATCACCCAACATGAACGGGACTTCGTTGTGAGGTGCAACTCGTTCAGTTTGAAATGAAACAATCAAACCGTGCCTAATGGTCGTTCCCGCACTTTTTCACTAATGCTTTCTGGACAGTACTCAAAAGAAGTGAGAATTTCAACACACACACACACACACACCACACACACACACAAAATAAAACAAAACAAAAGTGTTTCACGCGCGAGGACACGAAAGAAACGCAGCCGAAAGAACAGAAGACATAATTTCTTCTCCCCGCGGGAAAAAAGGCGACAGAAATGAGTCAAAAAATTGCAGAGAGAGGCGTTTGAAAGTGACAGATGTCCGATTCTTAATGTTTTCAGGCGATCCGACACAACGTCGGACTGAGTCGGTCGAAAAAAACTGTTAATGTGAAAATGAAAGAAAAGCAAAAGAAAGTTGCGAAGAAGAGGGGGGGGGGGGGGGTGCAGAAGCAGCAGCAACAGCAGCACCCAGACGATGTCGGGAAAAGGCCTGAGAAAACTGCTCAGTTCCGCAACGGCGGCGATAATTCCGTCAGGATGAAAAATGATGCCGGCCCGGGCGTCCAACAGCACTCCGCATGATTTGACGCGAAATGACGTGTCCCGCGAAAGCGGCTCCAAAAATGAGCCGTCATTACCGGACAACTGCGAACTGGACAAATTGACGCCGAAAATATCACCCTCCCTCTCTCTCTCTCTCTCTATCCCCCCACCCCCCTCCAAACGTGGGGTTTCGTTCGTTCGTTCGTCTCTTCGGCCTGAGCGCGCGATAATGAAGACCGGACCCAACCGTCAATTGCTAACCCAGAGGTGAGGGGAAAACATTCGGGTAACTTCTTTCATTAATTAAGCCCCGGGCCGTATTCCTCCCGTCTCTCTCTCTCTTGGTCTCTGTTTGAACCAACCCGTGGAGAATTCCGCAGCTGGTCGTTGTCGTCGTCGTCGTCGTTGTCCTCCTCCTCCTCCTCCTCGTGGGGATTGAGCGGACAACAAACGAAGGATGTACAGTGTAACGAGCTTCCGTTCGACGTAATTGACGCGATGATCTGGTTCTCGCCGCGCGCGCATGCGCCGATTCCATCGCCCCCATCCCGACGATTCACGCCCCGAAAATCCGGTGCTGGTGCTACTTGCGTGAACCGATCTGCCCACAAAATGAGTCCGATGTATACTGTACAAGCCCCGGCCTATATATTCATTTCCCTCGGGCTGACTCAGGCTCAACGATTACACCGAGCCCCCCGTCTTGTTTTCCACGCAGGGATTCATTTAGTTATGCACGAAGTACAATATCACCACGACTCGCCTAAAACTTCAAAAGTCGGTTGTTCATAGTTATTGAGTGGAAAAAAGTTAAGTACAGTAGTAGAGTACCCCTTTCTCCGATTGTGCATTAAGTTGAATCAGGTTTTTGTTTTGAAGGATTTCTGACGATTCCACGCCCCGAAAATCCGGTGCTACTTGCGTGAACCTATCTGCCCACAAAATGAGTCCGATGTATACTAGGCCTATAGATTCATTTCCCTCAGGCTGTTTCACGCTGGAAGATCACATTGGGCACTACTCTCTTGTTTTCCACGCAAGGATTCATTTAGTTTAGCACGAAGTAAAATATGAACACGATTCATCTAAAATTTTAAAGTCGATTGTTCATACTGTAGTTGAGTAAGAAAAATAACTGAATAGTAGAGCAGCGGTATTTTCTCCAAATTCGAGTCGGCTTCCATTGGATTGAGTTTCGAAGGATTTGTGACTATTTATGCTCTGAAAATCGGGTGCTAATCGCATGAGCCTATCGCCCCACAAAACGAGTCCGAAGTAAAAACCCTGATATATTGTATATGAATCCCCCCAGGGTGCTGATAAAACTAAAACAGTACTTTGTTTTTTTTTCGATTTTGATTCAACTTAGATTTTTTTTCTGGTAGAGCACTCCTTGTGGGCACCAGCATCAAAACTTCCGCAGTTAGCGTTGCCAACAAAAAGTCACTCAGTCGTCATGTTATATCGCCTGATCCGGACAGTGAATCTTGTTCTACAGTGACAAGCTAATTACCACCATCTCAGCTCTTAATTACCTCGGCAATCTTCAAAGCGTCATTTCTGGCTGCAGCCTCTTGTGTTGAAAAGAAGAAATCAGGATGATATCGTGGAGCACACACTCACGCAAAAAAAAAGAAGTCATCATTACCCAGAACAAAAGACCTGCAGGATCACGGAGCTAATAACAAAGTTCTGGACAAGAAGCCTACACTCAATCTTCGGAGAACAAATCGAGGAGAGAAAATAACATCAATCTGCCGAGTTAATTTCCTAGGCTTCGAACTGTTCGCTTATTGGAAGCATAAATAGTCAGCTCCCAACGATTCAGATAAAAAATTCGTTCGAATGAATCTTTCTTTTTTTTCGGACAGGCGTGGACTTTCATATTCGACCAGGCAAATTTGAGCCCAACCATGATTCACCTTAACGTGCCCGATCGCAGTATGCGAACATGAACGCGAAAACAGTGTTGGACAGGAGGAAGTCGAGGGGAGGAAGGTTCATTTCCGCTCTACCGCCCCGACTGTAATTGCCCAGTTCCTCAATTCAGACTCGTTTGCGCGTGGCAGTCGCACGGTGAAACAAAATAAAAATGAAACATTTTGGATCCATAAAATTTGTAAACCAGGGTACTGAAGCCTGAACATACATTCCCGAAAGGGAGGGGGGGTTAAAAACAAAACAGAAATAAACTATTCGTTACGATGCGAGAAACGACTCCCATGCAGGAAGAACTAGACAAGCCTTGAGCGAGTTCAGTACAGAGATGAACCAGAAATTACACCTTTACTGCGAAACATACGGCAGGAAAGACATGAAAAATCAGAGAAGTTCAACAGTCGACTTTTCCTTCAACTTCGAAATCGTTTCTATAGTGTACCTTGAAAATATCTTCAAACGAAAGATTAAACCATTTACAGCAAGATTTGTTCCTGAGTATTATCATAAACGATTTTTTTTCTCTCTCAGAATTGTAATACAGCATCAAGATATGCAAAGTACAACGAGAAAAAATAAAATCTGCTGGAAGAAATGTCACGCCCTGATGACGATTGCTCATTCTGCACGGTTATCTCTACCACGGAATTTCACACGAATGTTATCAAGGCTTGCTATAAAAAACGGATATGCTGGTAGGAGTGCAAAAAGTAATGAACTATTTTATTCAGAGTGGGAGGTCTGCAAGATCGCAAGAACTCAATTCTAGTACTGAATTACGGACGGAATCAGATCGAACGTTCAAAAAGCTCGCGTGAAATTCTCCAAATTATGTACCAAAAGCTTATTTTAAAAATGTCTTTCAAAAGCTTTGCCGAGACGCCGACAAACGCGAATCTTGGCACAGCATCTAATACAAAGCCGCATTATTATCATTTTTCCTTGATTAATACATAAATGTTTTTATTTTCTGACAGCTTTTCGGTTGGCGGAAATTATACACATTTTTGTAATTCTACAATCTCTGTGAAGCACGGTTCGCAGATAAAACTAAAAAAGTTGGCGGAACTTCAAAGATTAGAAGTTCTAGGATAAAACAGGAAGCCTAGAACTTCCATTTCACGGGACGGACTATAGACTGAGCAGCGTAGGAGTCCCTGCTACATATTATTCATACTTCACATTTTCACAATATTCGTTCGAGTCGTTCCGGTGATATCTACACAAATCTAAATTCCAAAATTCAAGTTATCGGGAAATTGAAAAACATTAAGATTACCTGCGAATTTGACGCCCCATCATATAATATCACTGAAACACCCTCCATTTCGGCCTACTTACACAGTAATCGAATAAAAGTGGTTCATGGAAATTGTCAAGTATTTTACAGCGTTCAAAAGCTTTTCTCTAAAATTGTGAAACTCAATCCAGTGCACAGTACTCAGATCAGTTTTGAAGTCTCGCATATTTTATTCAACCCGTGTACGTATTTGGAAAATGTTTCAGACTCGACAATTACTTCGCGGTTCTCGCGACGGATGCGCAAGTTTTCTTTCCAGTTCAAGCTCTCCGTGTACAGCAAAACCTAGGAACGAGAGAGGGGGGGGGGGAGAGAGAAATCTATGAAAAATACGCAGCGGTGTTCGTACGAGAATGAGAGAGAGAGAGAACTCAAGCGGAGAAGCCAATAATCGCAGTCACCTCCAAGTACCCAGAGGGAAACGCAAACAAGTACTTAAGTAGGGGAAGCCAGTTGTTGGGAAGAGGACGCGCAATTATAGCCGTCGAGAAAACGCGGGTTGCGCAGCAAATTTGAGGCGAGCCTCTCTCTCTCTCTCTTTTTTTTTCTCCTCAACAGACAACCCTGCCTGGACTTCTTCAGGAAACAAGTGAGAGAGAGAGAGAGAGAGAGAGAGAGTCCCACGCCCAAGTCGTCAACACCTGCCTTCCGAAAAACGCGGCGAACACTTCCGCGAACCGCAGGAAATATTCTCTTGCCCCCCCCCCCCCC
>CAJPEX010005402.1:0-16517 GCA_905338405.1 Notodromas monacha | reverse complement strand
GGTCAAAAGGCCTAAGAAAATTCAACTTATGGAGGTTTGAGAGGAAAAGCATTCAAGTTATGGATGTTTTTAATGCATTGTTTCTGGGGGAAATCAGACAGGGACTTGAAATAATATATATATATATTTATTTATTTATTTATACTGTATTCATTTACGCATATGGAACCACAAGACAGATGAAGCTTACCATCATCCAGCGTTAAATGGAACTGAATTCATGACCGTGAGTGACATCTACCCCCACTGAAGCAAGTTCTCTTCATGACGGACGAAAGAGACATTCATGGAAATTTATTTCGCGCTGCGAAGCATCTGTTCAGATGCTGTATTTCTTAGTAAAATACTTTCTAAAAAACGAAGTGTTTAAAGTGTACACGTATAGCTCGAGTTATTCCTCCAAATCTTCTCCAGAAAATGCTGAAAATTTCACTGAAGCCAAAAACCAGCCAATGAACAATGACGAAAGTGTTCCTAATGCGTGTCGGATGGGATGTTGACAGATTATGACTGCGCAGTGATTAATAACTTCATCCTTCCGTCGCACGTTATTTATGGCTCTTCTGGCTGACCATTGCCGAAAGAGAACATATTCCCTCGGCGTGATTTGTCGTGACTCGTCGATTCCGAATAGTCTTCATCCACGTCGCCAACTTTTGTTGTTGTTGTTGCTGCTGCTGATCAATGTGTGCATTCGGGGCCGAGGGGTCAAACTCATGTTTCCAGCGTAATTAGAGCCGAGAATAATTGTCTCGGGAAAAGAGATTGCGTCGGGAAGGAAAGGAGGTCGATGATTGCGGAAAATTGCGCCGTTCGTATCAATTTAGCGAGCATAAGCAAGAGGAGAAGGAGGAGGAGGGGTTGGCTTCACAAAAGCCTTACTCGGAAAGCGAGTTGCGCCGTAATTATCAACCGGGCTTTTGTTTTAATTTCGGTCCGCCGCGAAGCATGACTGCTGCTTTGTTACAATGACTCGTTTCCCTGTAATGATCGAGGAAAAAAGGGGGGGGGGTATTCGTGTAATTACCTACTAGCATAGGTTGTCCCGAAGCCCTGGGTTACCTTACGGATTTCTCGCTGCGAAATGCAGCAGTGATGCTTCTTCGGAAAATACCGATGTGGGTGAGATGAAAAAACGCGTGGCCGATAATTCTTATCAGGGAAAAAAAATTCAATATTTTGGTACTCGAGTACCTAGGTGCACCTTTTTTCGTCAATAGGGCGCACGTCGTATCGAATCGAAAATTGTAAGGAGCATGACGGATATTTATTTTATTTTTTGTGCAGGAATTTCGGCGCGCGTCTTGAACACGGTTGTGTTGAGTAAACACGGCCCTATATTTTTTTTCTGATCCTGCGAATAAAGTACGTGGACTGTTTGAATACCTTATTCTGACAATCGCTGGTCGTTGAACTGAGAACCTGCTTTGTGAACTTGCGTGGATATTTTAGTGGAAAGGGTTATCGTGTCCGCTGGTACCGAGACGCAAGGGTTTTCAACCTTGGATCTTGGAGCGCTGAAGGTTTTAGAGCAGGAAAGGATTATCAAATCCGTTTAAAAAATTTAAACTTCTTCGTATTTTTCCGCGAGGAAACGGAACCGAGGATTGTTTCATAAGTTCTGTCGGTCTTGCGCTTCCCGCGTCTCATCTTGTCGGATGGCTGGACTGAGATGGGAATATTTTTCATAGAGCAGTATTTGATCCATTTTCAACTGAGTTTGAAAATTTTGAGTTGATTTGGCAATTTGTATGCTAACGATGCTCCGAGAATGTTAATTGACGAGAGTGAAGCTGACCGAGTCGGGGATGCGATTAAAGACTTGTTTTTACCGAATGAACATGCTTCAAGCCCGTCGTAGATCTTACAACTATTGAAAGGATTGTGACTCAGAAACTTGAGTACACGAATTCTTTGACTTCCAAGAAACACATATGTTTTGAACCTTTCTTCGTTTTTAATCCATTTCTCTTTTAAAAAGAATTTCCGCTTTCCTAATAGTCGCGAAAATTTCGATTACTAATTCTCAGACTTGAAGAAATTTGATCTAATTTTTCTTAGACGACAGTTTGTTGAATAAGAATTGTATATTTTTTCAAAAACTACGCATTTAACAAAATCGAAAAAAAAAATCGGGATTCTCGCTGTCGTTTGACTTTCTTGAAAGTTTGTGTGCTCTGATACGAGACGTATTGTGAGGAAGAAAGGGCTTCATCATTAGCTCTGAGCCTTGGTTTTCACCGGCCCTTCTAGAACCGTCCTTCTAGAAATGCTCCGACGACGAATATCGATCAAATCCGACGGAATTCTAGAATATATGTTCTACTTCCTAGGAAATTAGCTTCGCAAAAGGCCGGGGTTTATTTCATGAAGAATTCGTTCGTATAAAATAATTGAATGTTCTTTGTGAAATTTCTGATTTCCTTGTGGAGATTGTTTAGTGAATAGGTTTATTTCTCCTGAATTATTTCAGGGTGAGAACTTCGTCTGGAGACGTTCTGTTGGTCAGCAACCACTCAGTTTTTTCAATAGTTTTTTGTTGTTGTGGAAAATGTAAAAGTTATACGTTTCAAGCTGGAAAATATCCGCAAAAATATAAGAATAAAACGAGCGAGTACAGTTTTTTCTATGACAGAAAAAATGTACAATTATACATCAGCAAACTTGATGGAGGAAGTATAACTACAATACAGTACAATATTTCCATAATTGCTTTATTCTCGGCCTCCCCGAAAACTTTTACAATGCAGTACCGTGCTCGCTTTGGTCGAACATAAAAACCAATATTCGCCGGGAACCGAAGGCCTAAAAAATCGGGGGTTTAATTAAATAAACCCATCAAAAAATCCTGCTGAAATTTCGGACCTCAAGCGAGCGAACGTTGAGGCATCGCAAATCGGACATGCGTCTTGCTGCGGCACGCGCAGCTCTAAAGGGTTCAAAGAAATCGGCTCACAAAAATGCTCAAAACTTTTATTTCAGTCATTTTATCGCCGAATAGCATTGACAAAAAAAAAATTAGCAAACGCTTTTCATGTTATCATCGGCCACGAAGAACTGTTGATGAAGGCAAACAAAGACCGGAAAAAAAAAAGCTGGTTTCGATTTTCTGCGCTGCACAAGCAATTTTAATTCGATTGACTTCCGAAACAAAGCTCTTGTACTTCTTATGCCGTGGTTCTCTTTTTTTTTATTTGCGCTGAGTTTTGTTCAATTCGCCGCTGTCCTTCACCACAGGGGCTTTTCATGATCCCCGCCGCGGGATAATTGTCTCAAGGGGGGAGTTGGAAAAACAACGATAGAAATAAAAACCAAAAATGGAAGGAAATGCAGCATGAAGATTTCGTCAGTGTGGACCCCGTGTTGGGAAACGACGTCTTCGCCCGCCTCTCGTGGGATTATTTATTGCGGCTAATTGATATTTCCGAGGCGGGTTATGAGTCGGGCTAATCACTGAGTGTCCGTATGGTTTCCAACTCGAATGCCTTGCTTCCCTTTCTCACTAGTTTCTGCCTGTTCTGAAATTTCTTTTTTCCTCGAGGAAAAGGTTCTCCGGAAACTTCTGGCATCCTCATCCGTTTATCCTGACGAAATTTCATCATCTGTATTGACTACGCCAACTGAATTACTGAAATCTGACCTACTTTTATTGATAACCTACCGTGACTGACCTAGCCATAGACTAGCCCAACGTGGCTGGAGAGAACTTTACAATAATTTCACTGTTTCCAGGGTCTTATCAACATAAACTGAACCTTACATCGATACGCAGCGTGACCTAATTCGGTAATTTTCTCAGATAATTGGATGTCAGAGTCATATATTAAATCACCAAAGGTATCCCCACAAATACAACGTGACTTGAACCTCAACTGAGCTCCAAAACCTCATCTAGATTGATTAGCGGACACAGGTAGAGAACGGGCATAATTAACCAAGCCGAGCAAAAAAAAAATGTGTGTCATGCGATAAGCAAATTTCTCGATTGATTCAGACTGAGATACGCTTTCTAGGTTTTGCATACACCGGAAATTCGATTTCTCTAGTTCAATATAGCATTTTAATATGAAATGTCAACCTAATGTTTTCCATCATTTCAAAAAATACAGGCTTATCTAGATAATTTTTTTAAACGCAAAACAAAGTTTTCGCTGGCATTATAGCACATTATATGAATTCTTACAAGCAAAAGTAATAATTAGTTAGATGGAAAAAAGTATGTTTATTCGTGTCTGCAAACTTCCTGGAAGCAAATAATTCGTACGGCCGTGCTTAATAATTGTGGGAATCCTTTACCTGATTCTAATTAGCGAAATGAATTAGTATATCTGTGCCACGAAGGCAGAAAGTGATCATTCTTGGAGATAAGATAAGGGGAAAAGGACAGCCTTTCTACATGAATCGATGCAAAATTTTCATCCTGTTCATTTTCTTCTGCGTGCAACTTAATATTTTCCTTCCAAGCTCGTCAAGATGAAAACAGTCTTCGGGAGCATCATTATCCTTCGGGGAATTTGCTGACCTGGTAAATTTTTGTTCATGTGTCCATGGACTTTTATTATCATTTTTCCGCGTCCAGGAATTTCAAGGAGCCGAAATTGATGGGATATTCCCCGAAGGGGCGACTAGAATTAGAATTCCGTATTGTCTGGATTCCAATCCCGAGAGCCATAATTTAATCAGATTCAAAAACATATTTCTTGATTGCGGGAGAGAAGCGAGAAATTTTATGAGTGCTGTATAGCGCATGCGGGTCTATATAAAGAGCGCTTCGAACTTTTCGAGTGGCCGCATTATTGTGTGGGATGAGTCTTGTTTCCTGAGCTAATTGGGAAAGGAAATGAGGGGGTTGCTTTCACGCATATTTCTTGTCTTTTTCAGAAGAACTTTTTTTTTTCCCCTTTCACGGACGCGACCCCGCGTTGGGTGTTCTACGAGCGTTGATTTGGTTGAGTGACACTAATGCGTTTCAGTTTGATCGATGGTTTGTATGGCTTCATGACTAAATTTTCGCGCTGCGAAGCCCTACTTTGAATAATTCCCCTCGGGATGCATGCTCTTCTTTGTTTTCCTTCGATTCCCTGACGCAGTTTCGATGATGGTCTTGAGAGCTTTTGATTATTCGGCTTTCAGAAAAGAAAAAGAAAAAAAAAACGTTTGGTCATGAGTGAAACGTTTTCATCTCGCGAAGAATAATTGATTTGCCATGCTTTGAGGTGATCATTAATCCTGGTTTCGATTTTTCTTTTCTGGGTCAGAATATTTCTTTCTTGAGAATCCGCGGCATCGTTATGGGTTCCTTGTCTACCATAGAATTTTGCTGGCTGTGCGACGGAACGAAGATCGATTTCATTCGTGGAACATGACGAAAAGCCCATTCAGTGCATTCGATTAATCTTGTTATCAAATCTTTGCTTGAGATTTCTTTTAGTTCATTTATTACAGTATTTACTCTTTGATTACAGTATTTTTCTTCGTCATTTCATCGCAGAAGGAAATTCGATTTTGTTCTTATGGTGTTTATTGATTGTTGAAGGAAATTGATGAGTCGAGTGCATTTTGAGAAAATTTTTGGTTATCTTTTCAGAAACTGAGAGAACGAGAAACTGGCTCGAGAAAAGTACTACATTCTACATTCCTGAAAGTCCATCATCCTTTTCTTCATCCAGTAAAACGATTTGTGAGAAGCGCTCAGAAACTTTCTTGAACAACCGTGGAATATTTCTGCAGTAGAAATAATTTGCGCATTTTTTATGGCCGACTGCTTTTTAGTCATTCAAATGTGTGCGTAGCAACATTCGGGAGAACTCATGAAAATATAAGAAAACAACCGCGGCAACGTTCTCTGGTTTTATTTTTCGGAATATACGTGCGTGTTGCCCCGGTGATCGATGCAAATGAAACCAAAAAATCCGACTTAATTTGAAAGATAATGTTCAGTAATTCAATTTAATGTTCTGCTCAACGCGATAGCTCGACTAATTTGAGAGACATTGCTTATTTACAGTAATATCTTTCAACTCTTCTCGGGTATATTCTGCGCAATATTTATCTGAAAACTTCGCTGTTGATCTCGACGAAAAGTGAACTAACTTTTTCTCAATGATGTCCAAAAAATTTTTGTTCCTGGGAAAATATAGCATTGTTCGGAACCCTCCCTGAATCGCTTCTTCATTGTCGGGTTTGCGTTGGAATTATAGAGGCGGTTCAGAAAATTACTGTTTTGCACTGAGTTTACTCATTTTCCACGCAGTGGAAAGATAACAATTAAGTTTGGGGGATCTTCGAATTTTTCCCTCGGTTTATTTTCTACCTTTCATAGCGGGTCTTTTTTTTTCGTTTTACTTGGGTCGGCCGATGAGAAACTTCATGGATCACTGGAACAAACTTCTATATTTTCGCGTGAATAATCGTTCCGTTTCTGTTCATGAGCAAAACACTCAAGTTCAGTGCGATATTTTGAAAATGTAAAGTCTAAGAGCTTAGCTTGCTGATGCATGAACTATGAAGTGTTTCCTCTTTTCGCAAAATTCGAAATTTCGAAAGAGAACAGCTGTTCCTCCGGCGTGAACGAACGGTGACATATTTTAGCTCAATTAAGAAAATACGACTGATCTTCATTCAGCAGCAACTACATAAAGGTTCAAGCTTTTACCTGTTTTAGAAACGTCTAATTATGTCGAATTCCGTATTTCTGGCTGCAATAGTAAGAATGGCGTGCAGAATAAAAAAATATATACCTGGAGAATGTCCACATGGAATCTTGTGAAGGTTGAAGCGGTTCGAATGAGGGATGGCATAGTTCCATTTGCCTGTGAAGGATTCACACTTAGCTTTGCGTAATAAACATAATTGAGTGGTATTCCAGGGTTTGACTGAGAATTCATTTCTATTTTCCAATTAAATATTCGCAAATATTGAAAAAAAATCTCACGTGGCTGTTCCAGGTTCCTTGAGCGAAAAAGACTCTCCCGGAACTAGTTTCCTGCTTCCTGCTCGCGATGAATTTTCCCAAATTAATCATCTTCTCGTGCATAAATATTTAAATTTTCAAGTCAAAAAGTATTGCTCAAGCTTAGGATCTCTTCGGACAGCGAAGAAAAAAAGCGGTACAGTACTTAACATTCAAATTGAAGATGGACCTGAAAGAAAATCTTGGAGAACAGATTGTTGCGAGACAAATCGTCGGAAGAAATAGGTAATTGAATCCCTATGATTTCTGCTCCTGGAAAGGAAAAAAAAATTTATTCTGCTTTCGTTGGGTCTTTAGGATTTTGACTTATCTATGGATACAAATTCGTTGTACTTTGGAATCCGATCGCAGAAACTTTCCAGAAGTAGATAAATAAATAATTATGTTCTGAGAAACGATTCGGGGAAATTCAAATCGCAGGGAAAGCTAGGGGAAAGTCTGTCCCAATTCTGGATGCATCCTTGATGAATGAGAAGCATAGATTATTATTTTTTGGATAATGGATTCGATGACTTTCTTCGGACCATTTGATGAAAAAGAAACAAAATTTAGTGAACTTCCACTTTCTGAAACCAAATCATTAACTTTCCAGAATATTTGATGAAAGCAATACGCGTTTAGACTGACAAAATAAAGCTTTCCGTCCACAAAAAAAATAAATAAATAAAAATCCCTGAGCCATCTTTTAACGCGTCGGCTTTTCGCTCTGAAATCATCCTCCGAAGTGTTTTTCCTCTTCTCGGGTCTGCCAGACGATAAATGATGCAGGTCGCTGGAAACGCCGCCGCGTCAGTTTTCCAGTGGGAAAAAAAAATGCCCCGGTTGTCCACTTGACCGCAATTTGTTGCCCACCGCGTAAACACTGCTACATAGCGGGGTTCTTTTGTTTTGTTTCCTGCTGTTTTATGTGTGTCTCCTCCTTCTCTCCCAAGTTGGGCGTGCGTTACTGCGACCACGCCAGTGTTTCACCTGTCATAACCCTCTACGAGATTTCATTTGTTTTCTCCCCCTCCGTTTTTGGATTGCCCGCCTTTTGCAATGATGACCACGGGGGAGGAAATTACAGACACCGACGGACACTGACTTGAGTGTGAGGTTTTTTCTTTCTTTTTTTTTAAGGGGGGGGGGGCAGAAGAACTAGAGTTAGGTAACGGCTCAGGAGATATAAACCCATCCTCTTACATTGGGGTTTGTCCGTTTTTCTTTTCCCCGAAACCCTGATTTCAGCTTTGACTTGGTAATGGGGGCAATCACTGGACCATCCCCCCGATTTCTCCGGAAACATCTTCTGCGCCATGGAAGCGTACATTCACCTCTCGGCGGGACAAGAACAAAATGCAGAGGTGGCAACGTTTTCATCTGCGAGATGATGTTCCCAGGTTTTTTTTTGCGTCCCGCCCCCCAATTTGTTGCGTTTTCTTTGTTTTGTTTTGGGAAACTGGATCTTGACGGGATTTTTTATTGTCTTGGCATTTTGTTTGGTTTTCCTTGCTTTTTGGGTTTTCTGTGGATTTTTTTTTTATGTTTCGAATTTTTAAAAATAGAAGAGCGCCGGGTTCAGTTGTCCATTCTTAGAATTTAGATGCAGCATTCGATGTATAAGTACGGTACTGTATTGCATACATTTTCCTACCTGGGCGTAACTTCCGTTGGTATCTTCTCAGGTGTATACAAAGATGTCACTTGAATCATGTCAGAATTCATCCTGTGAACGCTTCGTCAGGTTTGATGGACCCCCATTTGTTTTCGGTTGAAGGCTTAAAGTAAAAATATTTTCATTGGTCCTTTGTTTCGATTCCTCTTCTTCCGTTTGCGCGATTTATCTTTGAAATATCAATGGAGGAATTTTGAAAAAAAAATAGTTCGTCCATTCTTGAGATTCAGGTACGGTACAGTCGTCCACGATGACGCGAATATTAACGAATTTTTTGTGTGTGGGGGAAAAAGGACTTTGAAATCGTTCACTGAACCGGTTCAAATCTTTCCCGGAATATGTATCGCTGCATTCATTGGAGTTTTGAAGCAACTGTCGGGGGCTTGGAACAGTTATTTCGTATTTTCCACGTTTCATAATTTACGTTACGGCAATTATTGGTCGCTTTTGTGTTTGTAGAGCATAGGCTACGTTTTACCTTTTTTTTTTGCGTCCGGTGTAGTATAAGTAGATATTGGTGACGAAATTCTGGAGCGTGGCTTTCTGCATGCGTGATTATTATTTTTATCCGTCGCACCTTTTCATTCTTCGATTTTCTGTGGTTGTTACGAAGATGTCACCCAAACCATGTTTGAATCCATTATGTATGCATAAGTCAGGCATGGTACAGTCACTTTCAATTTAATTCGATTCGGAACCCCCTACCCGTTTTCTTCGTGGAAAACTGAAGGTAAGAGGATTTTCATTTTGTTGTTGTTTTATTTACTTTTTCATCTATCGTCTGTGCAATTCCCCGCTGAAATGCATGAAGTTCAAGATTTAGGAGAGCATTCCAAGAGCACGAGGTTCAAAACTTGCGCAGACGTCCTTTCTCGAAAATCTGTTCTGCATTACTACTTTTTTTAGGTCTGGCTTTTCTTCGTCCTTTCTTTTCGTGATTAAATTTAAAAAAAAAACTTTTGAATCCTGTCGGTATGCATGAGGTACGAGTTCATAAAATTTGCTGAGTTGGCCAGGTTTGATCAATTTATAGCATTTCAATTCGTATCGTTTAAAAGTTTGACAACATCTACTTAACATTCGAGCTAGGAATCCTGAAAATTGAAGAATTAACTGTCTCAGATGCATTTTCAGAATGCATTTTTCATTCTCTTGGCTAGGGATCGTGATGTTAGATGTCATCCACGACTGTTTTGGGGAGAAATACGTTGTTGAGCCTAGTAGCTTTAGGTTTAGATAATTCTGGCTACCTCGTCGAACAAACAAACGATGAATCATTGGTTGTGTGTCCTTACTGCAGAAATGTGTTGCTTGAACAGCTGCGACTGGAATTTTTGCGAATATAAGCAAAAAGGAGAATGAAAGCTTCCATCTGACCGAAACGCCAATATGACGTCATGTGGCCAGGCAAGACCACTTAGCTTTTTGCGAGGCCCTAAGTAGAAAGCTTTTAGTCAGTGGACGGTCCTCATAAAGGGTTTGAAGCACCTTCACGATGAAATGGCGGAAGAGAAAATTCCAAACCCTGCTTTTTCACGAAGTACACGAACTTTTTTTTTTTTTGGTTTCTCTCGTAAATCGTTTGCGTGTCTCATGTGATCAGATGTCATGCTTTTTTTTAAAGCTTTAAAAGAAATGGTTAAATTTCTTCTGAAAGTAACGGGCACGAAAATTAAAACGCTTTGTTTTCGTCGAAACGATTCATGACAAAAAGGATTGACAAAATAAGTGGACTGGGTTTTGAACAGAGACGAATCCTATAATACCTCAAAGGTCATCATTATCACATTTTTAAAATGCTGAAAATTATTTCACTTTTGTCTTGGATCATTTAAAATTTTCATGTTTTTAGACTTCACTTGTGTTACCTTGAGTAATTTTGCCGGGCATAAAAAAAGAAGTACAGGGAGTACAGAGTTTTTCCAATTTCACAAAAATGCGAGTGACTCACAAAATCTAAATCAGGGAACAGTTTCCCGTTGTCACTTTATTCCAGCATTAGTGTAGGCTATTTTTCACGAATTTTTGACGGGATGACGAACTGAGAGATTAGTTTTGGTGAGAGCTGAATTCAGCGCTTTGGTCCCAGTTCCAAGTTCCGCTTGGCTTTTCCCAGCAGTTCACTTGGATAGACAAAATCTTTTTTTTTTTTCAGATTTAATGGAATAATTTCGAAGATAGTTGAATGGTTCCAAAGTTCACCTATTTTGCAACGTGATAGCTCAACCCCTTCAGCAAACTTCGCTTGCTGAAATCAGTTATTTTTTTTTTTGGTCCTCCCTGTACAGAGTTCCTTTATACTTGCATGGAATAGATTGCATAAATCCTGGCTGAATATTACTTGAGTTCTCTGTGCACTGATCGTATGACACATGCACGTGAGCAAAGTTATCCAATCTTGAACGAATATTACGGTGATTACCATGGTTTTCAAATTCTTGCTGAACTTAGAACTCGGAAATTCGCGATTTGGAATGCCTGTATTTTTTTAAATAGCGAAATTATTCATATAACTTTCGTCCGAACAAAATGCACTAGTTTTCATCACCAACGTCGTGTGTTTGTTGTGGTGGTTTTTCGCCCGAAATTGGCAGTCAAGCCTGAAATCGATGGAATAGCCTGACAAAAGAGGAAACTTTTCCTTCAAGTTCTTACTTGATATATCCGGAATAACAGGAAGGAAAAGTTGTACTCCAACTTTGGTCGTTGATTTATTCCGCGATAAAAGTTGGGCGACGTTGGAAGGAAAATAGGGGCGCGTCGGCTGATGAAGCCCGGTTTTTCGCAGCGTGTTGGCCGTCCGAGGTCTCATAAAATCGATTTGAAAACGACTTGTAAAGAGTATCAAGGCCTGTCGTGTACAATTACCAGTACTCGTTAGTACTTGGGGATCGTGTTAGTTTGTGGGGTTCTTTGTTTGCCCAGCGGAATGCAGGCGTCGTCGTCCGCGGTTGACCTAATTGGAATCCTTGGCCACGGTGCTTGACATTTTACGATAATCTCTTCTCTTGCGCTGCTTTCATTCGTTCTCCGAGGCACAGACGGCTAAAGATTCTTTTGAGTTTGCTTTTCGAATGCCTGCTGAATAAGCTTTCCGATTTGTTGAGAACCCCCGAGCTTTTTGGAAGAAAAGTCGGAACGGATTTCTGCTCGACTTGAGAGAACAGGAACGAAACTGACGCGTCGTTTCTGAGGTGCACCAGGAAACGAAAAATCGGGTTTCTCATTCATTCAAGAGAATAATGAAGGGCTTCATTCTTAGTTCACTGAAATTCTAAGCATTGTTTTTAGTACTTCAGATAAATGAGAGCTCGAGCCAATTGCATACAGTATTTTTTTTTGGAGCAAAACAAAGATTGGGGTTTGATTTGTGAAATTCGTGAACTTGAATAGTGTTTCGAAGAACCCCCCCTCCCACCCCGTCGATCTTTGTTTTCTGGATTTCAATTTACCGAGTTCTGATGGAATTTGGTTTGCATGATGAAATAAGATTTGCTTTTATTCTCTTCGGGGAGAAAACAATCTTCTGGGCTTCGGCAAGTTATATTGCGACAGTTGGAGGTTCAATAAAGTTCAACTGGGGAAATGCCAGGGGTTGTTCAGAAAGTGTTTTCATTGACAAAAGAATGAGGTTCGGGAAACTGAATTCCTGAACGAGAATCCGTCAACCTGCGGTGATACAGTATAATTTTCATTTGCTGTCCTGACTTGGAGAATTCCTTGTTTTTCGATTTAAAAATTTGGACTATCGTAACTTTCAACATAACGTTCAAAAATTACAGGAATTGGAACAACTTTCCGATTGGTTCATGGCTATCAGATGTGTGAGAGACGAGTCTTCAATTCATTTTAAAGTTTTTAAAGCGCTTGCCGTCAAATTAATCCGCCAAAGGGTTGACGGCTAAACTTTTTTACCTTCGAATTATTTGACGCACTTTCAAATCCTTTATCTGAGTTGGACCTGGATAAATAAATAAAAATGTGCAAATTTATGATCAATCAATGCTTTGTCAGAAATTACGAAAATTTCCATGCATCCCGCAATAATTCAACGAAAATGGCGCGTAAAAACCGAAGAACTAAACTTGAAACGAAACTTTGAGCGATTCAACCTAAAAAATAATTTTTGTTCGCCTGGATATTGGGGAGAATTCAGGCCGTTGAAGGTTTTATTTGGAATCAATTTTTCTTGTTCAACCTTCTTCGAGATTCCGACAACATGAAAAAAAAAATCCAAATTGTTAACGAAACGAAAATCTGGTTTTGCATTCGATTTCGTCATAGGCACGACGCATACCGTCAAATCTCAATCCATTTCCCGAGACCAATTTTTCTTTGAGATGAAGTCAGCTTTTTATTCAAGAATCTCTCTCCCGAAGTATCTTTTTTCTTTATCGATCCTTAGGTTTTTGCTAGTCAATTGTAATAGTTTCCAGTTTTGAGGAGGAAGAAATGGAGAGCAGCGGTTTGGGTACAGTACAGTATATGACATGCGATTTCTCCATCGCCCGTTGGATAATTTCGTTGCGATTTACTTTCACCACGAAGTTTTGTTTTCGAATCCCTCTGATGCACATGAATATGCGAAGAAATTCAATTCGGTGTCCTCGTCTGATATGCGGATCTAAAAGCCACGAGCGTGTCCCGACTCATGTTCCGCAGCTTATCATACATGGGATTTGTAGTTGAGCAAAAGGCGGGTGCAGATTTCGTGCTGGAGTTGCTTTTGAAAGTTCTGCAGGTCTGCAACGAAACATTACTCAGACCTCTGCTTCATTTTTGGTGCGTCACGTTGGTGACAAGACAAAAGCACCACATCGAAAAGCACCCTGTGGGAAATAAACCAGGCCAAAATAATTTAATTGGGAGAAGCATGCTGGCAAATATCGAAACGCACTCCGTAGGAGTATCTCTGAAAAGAAAAAAAACCTTGAAAATTTAAAAATCGTTTAGACGAAAACTAAATAATAGGAGAAACATAATTTAAAATATCACCCGGAAGAAAAGAGCAAAGCCGAAAGCACTTGTTGTGAAAGAAACTCATGGTCTGGAAATTTCTCATTGCAAAATACAAGCATTTCCGCTGATGAAAAGTTAAATTTGCATAAACACCATTCTTGCGGGTTGTGGCATCATTTCTTGAATGTGTAGGTAGCATCTATTCTGAAGAAAGAAAATCACCTGTAATAGAATACAATAAGAAGACGCAGTCTCCAGTAGGATTCTTTTTGTCGGTGCTATTTTTATTTTGTATCATCACAAGAATTAGAGAAGCCGTGTGCCGGGAAATACGGTTTTCTGAGAGTTGTTGAATGCTTGAAGTAGCATCGGCTGAATCTGTTCGGTGGTTATTGTCTTCTGTTTTCGAAGAGGAAACAAAGCAGTGCATGAAGCGTAAATTTTTGTGTGTGAAAAATCTCATAACCTCAGCTCGGGAGGAGGAATTTCCGGTCATTAGTGCGTGTAACGAGCTTGTTTTTTCCCGTGAGGAAACAATCTTGCCTTACAATGGCGAATCCAATTTCGGTTCTTTCTTCTTTCATCGGAATATTTCCCTTGTGGGTTGAACCGATCGAACGAATAATTACTCTGTGTGTGTAATTACCGACTGCGTTCCGGAGGAATCGTGCGATGAAAATTTGTATGACCGCGTTATTGTTCCTATCTAATTTCCGCGTACTTGTGGGAACTCCTCGGCTTTTTTCCTTTGTTATGAGGTTCAGGACTCGTTTGCCACGAGAAGACGTTTTTTTCGCTTCCCGAAGTACAGTAACTGAAACCATTCCTTTGTTGGTCGTGGTTTCTGATGCTCTACTGTATTTGATGAAGGTTAGCATACATTTTCATCGTGCTTTGAATATGAAGCAATCGTTTGAGTGGTTTCAAATAGCTCAAATGTATGACCCTCGATGATGTAAATCAATTAATTAGATGGATAATTATGGTGGAACGATGACGCAGCGTTCTTAATTGAGGCTGCGTTCCTTTTTCTTTTGCTGGGATGCTATCGGAAATATATTTTGATTCAAAGAATCATCATTAAAAAAAGTCGGAAGTTAATTCGTGTGATTAATGACGATTTTTTTTCTTCAGCGTTCTTGCTGACAGAATGTTTTTAAATGAATGCAAGGCTCATTAATTCAGGTATCCTGAACGAGTACTTCATTCCTAAATACAGTGAACAAACTCAGCCTATCGTTCTTCACCTATTTTCAGGACGAATAATTAACGTAATGATTTTAATTAAATTGCAAGTTTTTTGGTAAGTTGAATTCAATTTTTTCTTCTGCTGCATGCACATTACGCGGTGAATAAAACTAGGTCTAGAGAATTTATGATGAGAATTTTTTCACGAGTTACTGTAATCTTCAATAAATAGTCGTGAGTTCGAGAGTGCAGACAAATTTCGTGGCTTTTGATGCTTTTTTTTAATCTTGAGAATAATATTGAATGGCTATAATTCCAGCAAAAGCTATCATTTTATCAAGCCTCAGTTTTTGTTTGGAATACATATTTTAGCGGAGGTGGTAGTTAAAAGTGCAGTAATTGCCTTATTTCTCGTGTGAAAAGAGCCCATTGTGGAAGACGCACCCAAGGTTTTGGAAGGAAAAATTGTGGGAAAATTTACGGAGTGTAAGACGCCGGTATTTTTATTTTATTTTTCAATTATCTGGAATATATCGTATGAATGCGCGAAGAGAAATTTCGGTGCAGGAACAGTATCTCACCAGACCTTAAAATATCATGATTTCGAGAATTATGAATGAAGAAAAAAATTGTCTTTGGGCTAAAATGGAAGCAAAATTATTTAGCTTTGGAGTGTTCCCATTTTTTGCCCTTCGGCGGCTAAAAGCTTCTTGATAACATGTTACTTATGTTAAACTATTACAATATATTGAAAAAAAAAGCGTACATCTCTGTGCTCTTAGTGTGACGCTCACCGAGATGCTTGTGTATGCTGCATTTTAAAGAGAAATTGTGCGTAGTTACGCAAATAAATCCCATACTCGTTCAAATATTTATGTTTTTCTCGAGAAAAAAAAGTAAAATCACGATTCCAACTACTGTGCTCTTGAACTGAAAAGGTCAGCGAGGATTTATTCCATAAAATTTTGGTCTCAACCTTTCTTTATAAAAATTGTGTTAGTTAGAAGCATACTAGCTGGCTTTATTTGCTAATGAAAGACAGCTTAAAAAACACAATTAAAAATGTTATACACACTCATTTTCCAAAGCCACTTTTTTTTATAGTGAAAACGTCGTATTCAGTATTCCAGTTCCGGAGCCACATTTACAAAGTTGTGAATGAGTGATCCTTGTTGGGTATATGTTCCTGAAATGAACTTCAACAGATCCTTATGAGCTTCAAATGCAGAAATTTAGTGACTTTCTACAATATTTTCTAGTGCAGTACTTATATAAAATCGGAGGTTCACATTGCTTTTTGAAGGCATATTTATCGAACAAATAATTTTATGCTCAATATTGCTGTACATTTTAAGGTATCATTCCTAAAGCCGCATTCACGAAGTTAACGATGAAAGTATATCTGAAGAATAATTCCTATGCCTGGTCCGGATTTGTTCGAAATTTTGATTTTAATGAACAGTTTTGCGCTTTGAGTGTAAGAATTAAGTAACGTTCATTTCTTTTGTACAGCTTTGAATACCAAATCAAATACCGTGAGACCCCCACATGCGGACACATCGACCTGCGGAAAATTCAACATAGGGACACTTATTTTCCCATAACAAATTAATAAAAAAGGCCCGACATTAAGACACTGACTCAACGTAGGGACATTCTATGATAAAATTGCAAATACATTTCAGGCCAAATTACAAGAAACAGATATTTCCAACCCTAAAATGTATGTATGAAAAGTTCTTG
>CAJPEX010005401.1:0-16522 GCA_905338405.1 Notodromas monacha | reverse complement strand
GACGGATATTTCAACTTGTGCAAATGGCTTCAAGTAAAATAAGAGCCTCCAAGAATCACCACAAAGATCACAAGAAAAGGTGAGTTGTTCGTGCTTTTGCTCGTGTGCGATTCATGTTGAATATTTTTGGTTATGTTTTTGCAGTGGATCCCGGTCTAATGCGCATAAGGAACTCGCCAAAGTCGAGCCAAAGAATGACGACGACGATTATAAAACTAGGTATGTTCGAGGTTTTCTTTTGGAATAATTTTACTGTATGGGAATTTATTTATTGGAGTGTTATTGTATCTTTAAACTTCGATAACATGAACCTCCTGAAGTCGAACACTGTATCTCGCTATGTCACATTTTTTTTTACAAGTCCCTGTCTGGATTCCCTAATTCTCTTGGAAAAAAGGCATGAAAAACCTAAACTCGAAGGCTTTCCTCCTTAAACCTCTACAACCCTAATTTTCTGGATGCCTTTTGCTGTTGTTTCATTTACACGAAAGTGCGAAAAATAATGAAAATTCATCTTGATGTGTATTGAGAAGAAGTGAAAGTTTGCAGTAATTTAGCAAATAAACCCTTGCCTCCCAAGTTCAGCATTCTGTCAACTCATTCAAAAAGGGATTTAGGGCGTTGAACATAACCAATATTTCGATTTCCTGTAATTCTTCTTGCTTTCCTCCAACCCAAATGCTTGTTTCCCGTAAAAGAAACCTCCCAACCCCGATTTTTTGCTGGTCCCTTGAAGTTCGACTTGGAAAGGTTCGACTGTAGATCACTCTTCCATCTGTAATTAAATGATCTCCGAATAAATTCAAATTTGTGTAGAATATTTTGAACATGCTGTATTCTGAAATCGCGTGTAATATCTCATTCCATAGTACTGTAGCTGTCACTTGAGAAGGTCGCTAAAAATTTTGTTAAATCCTTCCCTCGCCAATTCCCTCTTCAAAGCTGTGTTAAACTTGAATTGTGGCAGTGAAAACAATCACGTGGAGTCATACTTTCCACAATGTGAGATGATGATTAAAATTTAAAAAACCCCTTTAAAAAGTATGAATATGAGTATGAGTAAATTAAAAAAGTATGAAACGTAATTTCTCCAAAAAATAGGAATCTCTTTTAGTTCGCCTGTACACAAAATGTCGACGATAAACTGAAAGCTATGCAGATTTTCTGATATGAAGACGTGAAGGCGATTTTGCACGAAAAAATGTATGGAGAACGAGATTACGGTTGATGCGAGCAAATTTTTTGGGCAAATTTCAGTGAAAAAATTAATGAGAAACTCCTTGTGATTTTGCACTCAAAAAGTAGGAGAATGAAAGCACATTTAAAATTAGCGAATTAATGGGGAACATTTATGTGAGAACATAAATGCTATAATCCTTGTTACTCGAAAGTGAGGGAAATTTATGGAAGCGTAACTCAAGTTGCTGTTTCGAGTTCTTTCTTTTTCAACCTTTAATTGTTTGTAAAGGCATTCTCTGCTTTTCTCTTTTTGGTGTCTCAAAATTTTTCTGGCTCTTTGTTTACCTTCGTGAATTTGAAGACCTGCCTTGATGGTATTCATCTTTCGCAAATTCCACTCGCAGATACGCCAAGTTTAGCAACGACCTGGAAGAGAAGCAAATCGCCCTCGTGGAGAAGTGGGTCTCTTACGACATGGACACTTTCGAGGGCCACCCGGCGTATCGCGAAGAATGGGACAAGTTCCTCGTCAAGTGGAAGAAGGACTTGAACCAACCCGGCAAGGAATTGTCACGCCTCAACCTCCAGCGTCTCAAGACGGACTGGCTCACGTTCTGGATCGGCCGACGCGTGAAGGAGCTGTGGAACCAGGAACTGCGCCAACTGCACCAAACAATCCTGAGAACGCATGGGTTCGACGGGTTCCCTGACCCACCTGCCGACCGATTGCCCAAGGAAGTTGGTATGTGGTTCGGGGATTTTTTATTTATTTATTTATTCCTTTTTGGTGAGGGAAGGGGGTCGAAGAAGAAGAAGTGAATATGTTGATTTTGACGTGGAATAATGTTTGTATACTTCTCATGACGCGTAATTCTTCAATATTCGATTGTTGGTTATTATCGCTTGGTCCGTGAATTTATCGAAATTTCATGTCTCTTTGCACGATATTCATATAATTTTTCACTTATTCATCCATTTTTTTCAACTGGAAGGAAGGAAAATCAAGGAAGCAGGGTGATGGAGAGGATAGGATCTAACAGGACTTGGGCAAACGTCCCTGTACCTTGCCTTCTGACTTTTAGACCAAAGATAAAATGAATAAATATATGTCCTGTATAACTTTAATGTAATGATAAAAATATGAGATACAGAAACCAGGCCGTGGATGTTTTTGGAAAAAATTGGAAAGCATGTTTGCTATTGAAAATAATTTTTATTGAGCCTATTTTTCATTGAGGGTAACAAATTTGTTGTGGCACTAAATTGGGGTTTCCCTTGAGAATACAATGGACGGAAATTTCTTGTAGGACAATTTATGACACAATGCACGGGTTGCACTAAATTGAGGGTTGAATGTACAGTGAGACCCCTAGATGCAGACATAATTGGTGCATCAAGAGTGTCTCTAAGTCGAGTCTTGATTTCCCATAGACTTACAACATATAATTTTTAATTGGTGTTTGGTGGGAGAAGTATTCTTCAGAATTACCTGAAAAAAAATTTTGCCGCTTAAATTTGAATTAGTGAATACATTTTCAACTCATTAAGAACATTTGGAGCATTGAATAGTGTATCTCTGTACTGTACATTGAAATGTTGGCATCTACAAAAATAACATTCAAGTGAAAAAAAGTAGAAGTCCCTCTATGCTGGAGGTAATTTTTTAAAATTAGCTAAATGGAGTGNCGCATCACTTTTGAATATACTGTATATGGAACATTTTTACAATAAATTTTAAAAATCAAAACATTTTAGGGTTGGAAATATGTGTATCTTGTAATTTGGCTTGAGATGTATGTGCGATTTTATTGCAAAATGTCCTTATGTTGAGTCAGTGTCCTCATGTCGGGCCTTTTTTATTAATTTTTTCTGGGAAAATAAGTGTCCCTATGTTGAATTGTCCATGAGTCAAGGTGTCCACATGTGGGGGTCTCACTTTCATTTCAAATTTCTCGCATGCCGGACAGCTGCGTTTTGACTTCTGAGCCTACCAGTTTTTCAAGCAACTTATGGGTTATTTTCACGTACAGTACTTTAAGAAAAGGACAATGTTTTATAGCAGTTTCTTTTTCAAGGTTCGGTCGGTGGGACGGATCCGAGCAAGAGTTCACCTCCTGTCCGTGGCGCATCTGCCAAGGATGAAGGGACGGAGCATAAAGGAAACGACGACTCGACCGTGGGGATTGCCAAAGACGCCGGCGGGGCTGTGGTGAAAAAGGAACCGTGTTCTTGTGTAGCAGAGATATTCGACTTTTTTGGAAAACATTTCGGACGGAAAGGTTTGCATTTTCGAACACGCGACTGCTGCCACTGCAGTGCTGTACTGTATACTGTATACTGTATTTAAAGGATTGCCACATCGTTTGAGGATTTAACTTTAAAGTTTCCGTTCTTGAGCCGCCATTATAAAACGAAGATGGTTTAGAAAAAAAGTTATATCTTGGAAAGACCGTTGGATTGCACTTGAAATATTATTACGACGAACCCTTGGAACCTCAAAAATGAACTTGTTGTAGGCAGTACCGTATTTACTTGAGTACCACACGCACTTTTTTTTTTTAGCTAAGAAGAAAAGGGGAGGGTGCCCCTCACAGACGTTTGTGAAGCTTTTAAAACTTTGGTGCACCTCATACTTGATTCCGAAGGAGGACTTCTGACCAAGTTTTGCAGACAATTCTGAAAATGGAAATGAAAAATTGAAATTCAAGTGAAGAACAATTCAAGTAAAAACGTAAATTTTGCTGCGTTTGATTTTCAAAATATTTAACTTTTCAGTATTGATAAATGGGGTGAATGTCTTACTGGGGATACATTTTAATGCACATTTTATGCTGATGAAGTGGGATATGCGTCTTTCTGAAGTAAATACTCATGTACATACGAGATTTTTTTAATGCCATATTTGTTGTAACAAGATTTCACTGCATATGGATGTCAGTAACATTTATGTTCAGTACACAAATTCAAGAGGGTTTCTGTGCAAAATCGAATTTTTTGAAGATTTTATGACTGTACCAATTTTGCTTGTTTGCGTTGCCCTTCATCGAATCACTGGGGCGAAATACTTCGGGAACGTTTTGCATGGAATAGATTATTTTTTGTTGTTGAATTGTTTCATCAAATTGGAACTCTTTGAAAATGGCAGGCGATGATCTCTTTCTAAAATATGAGACAAGAATGCAGAAAGGTAGGTATAGTACACAGGAATGTGATTTTGAATTCTGAAGACTTCCTCTTGACAAATTATACGGTATTTACTTGAGTACCACGCACATCTTTTATCAAAATTGCAAAGAAAAAGAAGGTGCGCATTATAGGCGGGGATAACCTGTTCGAAAAATGTTTGAGGTTTCAGTGTGCCATGCGCATCACTTTTGAATATACTGTATATGGAACATTTTTACAATAAATTTTAAAAATCAAAACAATTTAGTTCAGGTTGAATTCTTGCTCTTATTTGAATTCTGGTGTCTCTTGTTTTTATCCTGGTCTAGTTTTTTATTCACGAAAATACGTATGTGGGTCTTCATCCGAGATGGGATTTCATCAACAATTCAGGGTGAAGAATTGGGAAATAGTGTGTGGCAATCAATTGAATACGGTATTGAAGTAAAAAATATATCATGATCATGGTAAAATGTTGTTACAAGAAAGCTCTTTAAGTCCAGAAACTAACCTTTGTCACAATTAGCCTTAAACAACATTGTGGCCATTCTGGAGGTACAGTACCTCAAAAATTAATTTGTTCAAAAAAATGAAAAATTATTATGAAATTCGTACTTGTAACAAGATTTAACTGTTAGATACACCGTATTTTTAATAATACAGTATTGCAGCAAAATCACTCGAGAATGTGTTCACTCATTTTTAGATCTCGTTTTTAATAATCCTTTTGAAGCAAAAATATGCAGGTGGACCCTCTCTACAACGAAATTCAAGGGACCAGAGAAAAACTTGTTGTATGGACCATGGAGAATTTTTGTTGTTGCAAAGAAACCCTGTAACGTGGAGAGAGGACAGTACGGGATCAGAAGAAAATGTTGTTAATTAGAGGAAATTGTTGTGGAGAGAGTCCACCTGTATTACAATGTACCATATTTACTTGAGTACCACGCACCCTCAAGTAAGGCACGCACAGGGGTTTTTCTGTTGGAAATTTGGCTAAAATCTTATCCCCAAGTAAGATGCGCACCCCAATTTTTAGTGAATCTAAAACCACAAAATTTGAAAAAAAAAAATTTACTTTAGACATGAATTGAACAAAAATCTGATCAATTTTCAGCTTTTTCAGGACAAAAAAGTTTTCTTGTTACATTTTTTCCAAATTTCTCCCTTATAATCAATTATAATGCTCACATAACTTCCTAAAACTTCTTGACAAATTTGAACCTGCTTATGATGCCACCCCTTTTTTTCTTCTGAAATTTGAGAAAAAAGGTGCGCGTGGTATTTGAGTAAATTTGGTAATAATGTTCAGTGTACAGTATGATGCACAATTACTGTGTTATTGAGGCGAAGTTAGACTTATTGTAGGAAGTGGACCAATCTCTAGTCCTGGGAAACATTTTTTACTGTAATTTTTAAACAAATTTTCATTTTCGAAATTGACACTCGAACTGAGACATCTGTAGTAAAAATATGAATACTGTGCAATACTATGCTTGTTGTCGGAAACAAATTCAAGTGGCAATTGTGAATTTCGGTCGCAGGTGCCAATGACGAGGAGAAGCGGGCGACGAATTACGCTCATCTCAAGTGCTGCCTCATCGTGCTGCTCGGCGTGTTGGGCGATATCGAGAGCTTCAAGAAGCACGTGCCTCGCTACGTCGTGGATCGGATCAAGACGCTGTCGGAGAAGGCGATGGCGGCGCAAAAGGGCGGCGGCGAGGACGCGTGTCTCTCGTTCCTCTGCCAGCCGGAAAACGTCCACGCCTTGTCCACGGCCATGACGTTCCTCGGTCGCTGTGCCAAAGCCGGCGTCTGCAAGGGATGGCGTGTCGAGCGATTTATCGACGTGAGCCTATGAATTAATTGCACACCGTACGATTGAAGCATTCCTACGTCGAATTTTTTTTTTTAAAATAAATTCCCTGATGTCTGAGTTTGCTTGGGAAATACGCTAGAAAAACATCCCAGACTTGAATTTTTCTGGGAAATAGAAATGCAAGAAAAATCCAACTTGAAATGTTTTGGAAGTAAGTGAAAGACTTTTAGCTGAGCAAATGAACCCTCGCCTCCAAGTTCAGCATCCTCTCAGCTCATTTAAGGAATGTTTCCCAATTTTTTTGCTGGTCTGCAGGAAATGTTTTTCAGCATGATAAGTTATTCAGGAATAGAAATGAAGGATAATACAGCATTTTTCTCCAACCTTTTTGGGCCCACTGACTGGCAACTTTCCCTAATGTTTTGCAGACCGGCGAATTTTCCAAACAATATTCTATGGGGCCCACACAATTTTGTAAAATTTTTGCACACTCAAAAAAGTGTGGCCTGAAATAGTTAATGGCAGGTATTGAAAAACTTCCTGCTTTTTTGTGAAAAAATGAAGTTCTGGAACAGGTGTAGTTGAAGGTCTTCGAAAAATTAGAAAGGTGGGCTTAAACAAAACTTTTTCAGAATGAAAAATGAAAATAATTTATTTCTTCAGACAGTTATTTGTCTGTAGTGTTATTAGAAGAAAGGCCAATTTTTTCATTAGATAATTTCAACTGCAATTCATTCAGGAAGCACATAATTAAGATAATCAAGACCTAAAATATCACCGGTTAAAATTTCCCGTAATTTTTTTCTTTCTTTTCCTCAACGAAAATTCTTTTTTCCCTGACTCGAAACCTCGCTCATGTCTCTTGAAGAATTTCGACTGTGTTATCTGCGCAGGTGATTGGGGAATTCCTGAATGCCAAGGCCAATTACGACAGCGTAGCCCCGAGTTCATCCGACACAGGCTGCCAAGCCGAAGATGGAGAAGGAGAAGAAGAAGTAGAAAACGACGACGACGACGACGTAAATGGTGATAATGTGGCTAAGTCGGTGTCCGGTGGTGCGACAGCGGAAGGAACATCGATGACAGCAGCAGCAGCTTCTTCTTTTTCTTCTTCCGGAAGTGGCGGCGGGAAACCGGATGCGGAAATGAGCTACAGCTTCGTGACGGTGCACCTGCTCATCCGCGTGCTGGCCAGGAAGTTCTTCCTGCAGAAGCGCAATTGTCCCTCGTGCTGGGAGCAGAAATGAAGTGGGAAGGGACGAAGCCAGAGTTCTGTGTGTGTTCCCGAAAGGCACTTTTTTTCTGTTTGATTTTAATATTACCGAGAGAACGTCCTTTTTTTTGTGGTCCTTATGAAACGATTACGATTTTAAATTTTTTTCTTCTTTCGTAAGGTGCATCCTTTTGGGCTGCTTCGGTGAGTTCAGATTTGTTCCTTTTTCTTCTCTCATGAAGGGTGTTCAGAAAAATACTGTGCATCAAGATAAGTACTGAACGTGCTCCAGTTTTTATTTTAAATACTGTTTTCAATTATTTCCCCCGGGGGTTGAAGAAAGACTAATGTATATTAAAGTCTGACAATTATTTCCAACAGTTGCATCTGTGGAACAAGAGAAAAAAATAAATAAAATTTGAGTTTCCCACTGATTTGTTTTGGAAATGAGACAAGAATGCATAAGAAAAGGCTGAAGTGAAAGGGGTCATTCTTTCAGTGTTTGAAGACTGGATTGTGGAAAGAATTATTAGAATCAACAAATTTCTTTTAATTTTTCAGCAATTGAAAAATATTTGATCTTTTCCAGGCACTCAGAAAAACCATAATGAAACTTAACTGTGCATTTTTGGGAGTTTTATCATGCAATTTCGAATTTTATAATTGATTCATATGGAATTGAATGAATTTTGTCAAGTTTATGCTCTTATTTTTCTTAAATTCTCTAATGTTGAATTCAAGAAGAAGTGAGAATAAGTTATGACCTTATTTCATCAGTTTCATTGATTCAAAAAAAATAGTACAGTATCCCCAAGTGAGGCGCATTCCCCATTTTTAGTGACTTTGATTTTGAAATATTTCATAACTATGAGCACTCAAATTTGAATTTTAGACACAAATTGAATCTGAAGTCATCAAATTTTCAATTTTTTCCATAAAAATTCGTTTTTCAGATGATGTTGGTCCAAAATTTCCCTTCAGATTCAAGTAGAATGCACACATGAACTTCTAGAACATTTTTGAAAATATACACAGGCCAATGACACCCACCCATTTTCCCCTCTCAATTGTGAGAAAAACTTTGCTTTTGGTTCTCAATTCAATACAGTATTTGTCGTGAAGGCGAGTCCATTAGTATAAAATCTTTTTCTTGTGGTTTTAGATGTTTCTGACAGTTACAGTCGCATTCCAAAAAAAATTTGTCTTGTGTCTCAACGTAATTGTGACTTTCACTAATTTGATTTCAGTATTCAATGAGTCGAAAATTTTGAATCCAACAGAAATGTTGGCTTGTCCAGTGCAGAGTAATTTTTGAACACCCTAAATTTCTTCTACTCTTTGGTGTGGTTGGTCATGTCAGTTCCATCAGCAAAAGAATTTTGATTCTATTTATATAAAAAATGAATGGAAAATATAAGAAAAAGCCGTTGATGCAAAACAAAATTCTGGCTTATATCACTTGACGTGTAATATAATTTGGTTTTTCGTCAGTGGATTTCCATTTTTTTCAAGGTTCCCGAAAATAATTAAAAGTGATTGAAATAACCTGCTTGAATAATTCGAATGTTGAAAGAACTCTGCCGCCATGAAAATGTTTTTGAATACAGATTCTTTCGAGGTTTTGATGATTTTGTGTATTTAAAACTGCATGTTTCCCTGGCATGATTTCTGTCTTGGCAGAGAGACTCCAGGATGATGTTTTTTTTTTTCGGTCGCTGAGAAAGTTGAACTTTTTGAAGATGGGCGTTTGCTTTTGCTGAGTAAAACGGACAGTGCGTTGAAAGCGTTTTCCTGCTTCAGGTGGATGAAAATTTCTTCATTTCATTCGTTTTGATCGAAGTGCCGAAATTTTGGCTGCAACTATAATGTGCTGCTCAAGATTCCCAAGTGTTTCGAATAATGAAGGTTTATGAAAATTTTCTGATGGAACTGATTTGACCAACACAACCACCTGAAATTTGAAATGATTCATTTTCTCGTTTCTTGGATTCGAAAATTCCTTTTTGCATTGAAAAAAAAAATGACGATGCAAATTTTTGCATTTCCTGTCTGACATTCATGAGGTTATTTCCTATTCTTGTGGACTCATGTTTCTTGCAGTTGATGGCTTTTCTTTTCTTTTGGTGGGCGAAATTTATTTTGAGAGAAAAATTCTCAAGAGATGTGGAGACAAAGGACTCAAACGTTTATATATTTTGCTTGCTAAGTAGTGTGACTTTTTTTTGGTGGTCAAAATCTCTTTTTTTTCTTGAATTGGGGCAAGTTGTCTTTTAAAGTGTAAAATATACTTTTCAAGAATTACAGTTCTTCACTCAAATTATTCTAGTTAACATGAAATATGGATGAATAATGTGCAATGCATTATAGATGTTCAATTTCCACTTTAAGCTACAGTGCTTCCTTATTAAAACTGACATGATGTGCTGCATTGTTCAAGAAAGAAGTGGTATGTTGGAATTTGCAAACTTCAAAAGGTGTCCAGGGTTTTCCTTTGTCACTAATTATGTCTTCTGTTGATTTGTCAATTTGAGGCATGAGGGAAATTATAGAATAAAGTCAATGAAACAGTTCAGCCTCTCTGTCATATTCAGTAGGACCCATGAAAATTAATTTAACATTTTCAGAGTTGCCAAAAAAAGCATTTTTGCTGTAGGAATTGTAAAATAGGTGAAGAAGCTGTTGCATAATTGAGTTGACTAAATGCTGAACTTGAAAGCAGAGGTACATTTTCTCAATTAATCACTGACTTCCTTTTGGGAAGCATTAAATTGCATTTTTATTTTTTTTCTCTTTCATGGGTCCAGAATAATTACCCCAAGGACACATGGGATCTTAATTATTTAAGTTTGAAGGGGAGAATCTTTGTGTTAGGAAGTCTGATATTGATTTATTCTTGAGGGCATTTAAGCAGGGACTAGAACATTCATTTTTAATTCAGACAAGTTCAACTTCAGTTGGTTCTTAGAGTTGCCAACACTGCAGCAATCACAAGTCAATGCATTGTTTTAATAGGGAAGACCCCATGTTACCTTATCAAATTAGAAAGTCCTTAACATTCTGTTAGAATTGTTTAAATGTGTCCCTTTTCAAGAATGAGAAAGATTGCGGAAGGAGGGTGAAGGAAAAGTCAGTGACTTCAAAAGTGATAGACAATGACGGTGGTTTTACTTTTCCTTTTGTCATGAAAGAAATTCAATAAAGTATCTCCTACGAATTTTTATTTTACTTGGTAGAGATATGAATGTATGAACTCACTAGGCAGAAGTCATCCGGGAATTTTTTTTTTTTGCATCACTCCACCAAAAACATTTTACTTATTTTTTTGGCGACCGATTTGATACGTTCATTTTTGTTTTGATGTCGCGTGTAGATCTGGGGGTCAAATGATGATGATACTTGATTTTTTGGCCGACATGTGTTGAGGTATCGACCTGACCTTGTTCCTTTTTTTTGAATTCCTGAATGACTAAAAAAAAAGAGTATTTTGACATCTTGGCTCTTCCGCTTCCTGCATAACGTTGCTGTGCTGAGAAATCGTGATGTACAGTACAGTAAAAGCTGTTTTTCTTCTCAGTTTTTTTTTTTCGTTGTTTCTGAGTCCGGCATATGCAGTGTTTTGTTGTTGGGAACCCACAAGCTGTTTTGCTGGGTCAACCGGAAGTATTCCAGACAAATGAAAGAAAATCCCCCTTCTGCCGCATGCCCGTGCAAATTTGGCTTGTTTTTTTTTTCTGGAAATTGATTTGTGGAATGTGTCTTGAAAGACATTGAACTGAGTGCTTTTGAAAGAGGTACTTTCTTGGCTGTTTCATTTCGGTTATCACCGGCTAAACCAAGTGCATCCTACGCTTGGGCGAAGTTGAGTTTTATTTTGTGGCACACAATAGAATATCTTGAATCTTATGCAGTATTAAAACAAATATTTTAGCCTCCTGTTGATGTTGGGTTCATGAACCAGCAGACACATGTGTCAACAAAGTTTTATCTTTTATCCAATATTTTCCTGAAAAAAAAGAAGACAAATCATTCTTGGTTATAAAGTTGGTCATTCCTGCATGAAACAAATCCAGATTGAGGAGTTTTTGCTTCTGTGACTCCAAACATTCATTCATTTTTTAAAAGGTGACTCAGCTATTGATGGTCCTTTGAATCATTGTTGCATAACATATGGGCCATATCTGCCCTGCAAGAGACTCATCCTTTTCCCTTTCAGTTCCTTGCCTTTAATTTTCTAAGTGGCAGACCCATACCATTCAAAAGTATATTGCAAGATGAACAATTGACAACCATCTTCAAAAACTCTAAAAGGTTACTATAAATTAAAACTTGAAACTTCTCATATAGAAGGGGAATATTTTGGACATGAATTATTGTCTCTTGCGCCCTGAGAACTTGTCTCCATCTCTGTAGTATGGCCCTTGACTTCACTATCTGATTTGGGCAGCACTGCATTATTATAGGTGAAGGCATCCATCATAGCTCACAATGTTGGACAAATTTGCAACAACAAAATTCAGTAATTCTTTGAAGAATACCTCCAAGAATTTTAATGATGAATCAGAAACTACAGTCCTGCAACAAGTATTGGCTCAGTATTTTATATATCTGGGTTTAAAACTGATCAGTCCTCTTGAATTAAGCACAGTAGTTAATTGAGCATCAAAAATGATTTTTGCAAAGAATTTTCTCTCAAAAAAAATGTTGAACCTGAAGTTAATTTATTCCTTTTCTATATGCAGACTTGAAGAGAGATACAAGATTCAACTTTTTTACTATCATTGACATCCATATAGATCTATATATTGATTACATGTATGTCACATCAGGCAAACCTTCATCAAGCAGGTCATGAACAGCAGAAAGAAATCAGCAAAATAATGTTTGTTCTTTTACAATTATTCCATGCCTAAATCCCCCATAAGTGTACTTAATAAGATTCCCAAAGCCAAACATAGAAGAAATCCAAATTTGTCAATATACTGTATATGGATGTTTTTCATTCTTTTTTCAAAACATTTTGGAAGAAGTGAACCGGTTGACAAGGTCAAATCCAAGAACAGGCTGATCAAAGGGCACGAGGTGACCAGCATTACGAACAAGGACAAGACCCAAGTTCTTGTGCTCTTTGACATATCCTGCCATCTCTGCCCCAAACTTCCACTGCCATCTGGGGGCAGCGTCAAAACCTTCCTTGTGTTCCCACTCCAAGTTATCCACAAAGCTCTCAGTGAGGGGGTAGGCCACTGCTATATCCAGCATCCCATTGTACACCAACACCTATATATGACAGTCATTCACCATGCAAGATCTCATCAGTGGATAAAAATTGAGTGAACATTTAAATATGAAGATCAACTTAGTTCCATGAACTGTCTTTCAAACCACTGCTGAAAGAAGAGAAACACGTGAAAGAATATTTCTTCCAAATTGATCCATTGTCCTCTGATTAATTTTTCTCTAAGAAGCAATATACTGTAGTAGACAGTATACTGTATCCATTGAACTACATGTACAGTATACAATATTAAAATAACACTGAACTGAAGGAAATATAGCCACCTGTTTTTTTCTTGAGAGAATCATTGAAAAATTTGAACAGCAGACTAAAATGGACATGCAAATTTACTGCTTAGAAATTTTGTTTTAAATAAAATCTTGATTGAAAAAAACGTTTTCTGTAAAACTAGCATCTTTTGAAATTCATGAAGTGTTGCCACCTGTTATTCCTGAAAATAAAATAGATCTACTGTACTGTACAGTATTTCTCTGAGGAAGACATGACAGTAACTTTAGTGATATACTGTACCTGTTGCATTTAACATTTTCATACAAATAAACTTAGTAAAAAGTGCTTTCTACAGAAGACAAATCATACTGAATTTAAAAAACCCATGTCATTGATGCAGTCAATAAGGGCTGTAATTTCCCCAAATATTTTAAAGGATTTATTATTTTATTTCTGGTCATGAAGAAAAATAAGAAAATGCTGAAGGGAAAACTCACCTTTAGACCTTTGTTCAGGAGATTTTCAATCTTATTCTTGACTGAGCGTCCCATGTCAGGAAATATTTTGGTTTGCACCTTTCTGGAATTGTGATACACAGTTTTGCCAACATGAATGGCCTCTCTGACTGGTATCAGATCCAGGAACTGAAAATAGTAGGTGAACTCCTTGGGTTCCACTGGCAGTCTGAAGTTGAAGTAATAGTTGTAGGCAGTGACATTGGTGAACATGGAGGTGTGTCCTGGTGTCATCACTCCTCCAAGAATGGTGTCTATCAACTGTTCATGATGATGTGCAGGAAAAAATACAAAGTGATCAAAACATCAAGATTTTAAGGATAAACTTTCCTAAAAATGATGCATTTGCTTCTATATTCCCACCCCAATGCCAAGAACTACAGTGGTATCCAAAAAAGACATACAGCAGTGTATAATACAGTGGGGCTGAGATGCGTATGTCATTGGTGCTTGGGCCTTATCCCCATGTAAATCAATGAACATCAGCAGATGCTAGATCACATTTTTTCTTTTGACTTCAAGGGAAACTTTGAAATTATTTCTCCAGTTGATTAAGAATTAGGAATAATTACCCCAAAAAATTAACTGAATAAACATCGTTTGTCAATTTCAAGATGCAGAAAATAACTGCTGTGCAGAAGAAAACCATAGAAATGCTGACCTCATGGCATCAAAATAAGGAGCACAAAAAGCTAAAAATAAGTGCAAGTCCTTGATGTACACTGTGCACAGATGATGGGAAGAACTCTGAAAAAGGAGCACACAATAAGAAGTCTTTTTTGATGATGAATTTGAGTGAATTTGTAAAAAATTAATTTTTTTTACAATAAAAGCAGCTCAATTTTTAAAAGTTATCAAAAATTTAAGAAATAAATTTTTCCCCCTTAGCTGCTGGAAATGTTGGGAAGTGTCCGCATCTTGAGACATTGTTCAGATGTTGGGCAGATATTTTAGATTTTGTGTTCGTTTTACTATTTGAGACCTCTGACAGAAACTGCAATCTTGTTGGCAGGCTATATACTGAGGAAAAAAATTAATAATTGAGGTAGGGATCATATCACTTGAGATATCAATAATTTTGGCTGATGGCGTTTTAACTTGGTGTACAATGTTTTATCATCAGGAAAGATTTGTTTTTTTTTTCAAAATGAAATTGCATGCAGTTAGTTGCTAGAAGGCAGGTGACATCTTTTAATGGTGTTTGACTGTACAGTATATGTAATACTGTAGTATAATCGCTTTTGATACCCTCCAGTATGCAAATTTCTTTGACTTTTTGCTTAAAATATCTTTGTATATTATTGTCATGGGTCCATTGGATCCCAGACAAAGGAATTGAATTGTGCAGCCATCAGAATGCAAGTTTTGAANATATATACAGCAGAAACAAATGAAACAAAAACAAGACAAAAACTTACCCTGGCTGCCAGGGTCCATTTTTCTTTCTTGATCTGCTGCCTGGCAGCCTGGGCGAGTTCCCTGAACCTGTCTCTCTCCTCGTAACCCGCCATGCCGATGGTGAAGAGGAAGTCTCCCCAATGGATCATGTTGATGGGATCGCAAAACCCGTTCCCGATCCCTATTCCCTTCAAGTTGATCTTGTGCTCCGGAGGCAACACCCCGTTTTCCACCGTGATCTTGTGGGCCAAAGACGCCGCGTATTTCCCGCCGTAGGACTCGCCCATGATGTACAGCTGTCTGTTCCGCTGTTCGGGGAACATTATGAGGAACTGCTGCAGGAACGAGTACAGGTCTCGAGCGACATCTTCTTGACTGGTTGCGTAGCACTCGTCTCTCGCCGTGTAACTAAAACCTAGATGTCACAGCCATCGGTTACATGCAAGTGATGATGTCCCCTCTTCTTCACAGCAGCGAGGGAACAATAAACCCATCATAGGGGTCCTTGGACAAAAAATTCTTATACTGTACTGTAACAAGATTCATGATGGTTCCTTCAGCATGCTGTAGGACTGAACTTTAGTAGGAAACAGCTAATCGATTCTTACCAGTGCACTGCATACTTTATACTTCCACAACATATGTGAGGAATTTCCCCAAATTTTCAACTCATTTGTTTAGGAAATAATGGAGGAAATCCAAAATCTGAAATACAGTACAAACTGTAATCTGATTTCAGAGTTTTCTTCCTGAATGTGTTATAAACAACACAAATCTCAGCAAAACCTGAGCTGAAACAAGCAGAAAATACAGCATTTATATTCATTACAAGGACGGATGCAATTTTCCTAAAACATACTTTTCCTTTGAAAAAAATTTACTATCTGTTAATTCTGAAGTTAAGTAAACTTTGATTAGTGCTTCACACTTCCTGTAATGGTAAATTATCTGTGCAAAATTCCTAGCATTAATATTTTTGATTATTTTTTTCAGTCATGCAGAAGTGAAGTTTTCCCACATTGTACCAATTAGCAAAAATGTCATTGACCCACACACACACATGAAGTAAAAATTCATTACAATGAGATCATATATAGGGAAATTAGTCTGAAGTGACAAATTTTTATACTGTAATATTGTTCCTTAACAAAAACTGCTGGGATCTACATAAAAAAGTGGCCCAAGTTGGAAATTGGGCAATTCTTCACAAATACTTTATGTTGATTTGGAAGTATACAGTGCTTAGGGCTTCTACTACTGCCTGTTTCCCACAAAATTTCATTCCCACATTCTGAAAGAACCAATGCATCTTGTTATAAAAAAATTATTATTAAAACAAATTTCTTCTCAGTTACATGAGAGTTGTTTTTAATGCAATTTTGCTTTATTAATTGGTGCTGACCTTCAGTACATACCCCAGTGGGGAGCTATTTTTGTTGTGACCCCACAGTATAGGTGCACACCAGGGTCACAACTGGTGCACATGGGTTATTCTGGGGTTAGAAGTGTGCACTCCTGTAGAGGAAATTTTGCTACCATTTCAGGGCTACACTTGGTGTACAAATGTGAGATAACAAGAGTATCACACAAATACACCAACTATAACCTTGGTGTAACTTAATTGTTCACAAACAAGACCTTGAGTAATCCCGGTGTGAACACATAATTGGTGCACATTAGGGATATGCATGTGCAACAGAAGAACTTTGGTACACTTCAGGTGCACA
>CAJPEX010005400.1:0-16524 GCA_905338405.1 Notodromas monacha | reverse complement strand
CATTCTATATATGCATTGAAATCTAGCAAACATTTCTTATCTCAACCATTCTGGTTACAAAACCAAACTTGAAACCGATTAATTCAATTCAATAGATCATTTTCTATTTGAAACTTTGCAATTGTCGCGGGAATTCCGAAACTTTCACGCTTCGAGAAAATTTTAAACAAATTTCTGGTTAACTTTTTTATTTCTTGAAGGTCTTCTCTTGATTTTCATTTGTGTGTAAAGCTCTATAAATACGTATATTTGAAAATTCGAAGTTTCGTAAGTACAGTATATATTAAAGTTGTTTGAATTATTGCGACCTTCCGTGAATAACGTCATGAATATATTATTTCAGATGGACTCCTTTTGCGAAAGAGTTTTACTGATTATAAAGTCTTATAAAAATAGGTAGCCATTGATATACTTTGTCGATGACCTAAACTTTGACAAACTTCTTGCGAATTACCAAGCTTTCAACAAAAACAAGCAAACAGATAATAAAGTGCCAAAGTATAATATAAGAGCACAGATGATTGCCTATGGGAACTTACATTCAGGAAAGAAGGAAAGTGGAACACTCGTGAGGATCCGCCCTCATTTAAATCACAGCAATTGTAAAAAAAAATGCAAATAAAAAAACCCAACACCTGTTTCTCCTCATCTCGACTCATTTATCTTCACCACTATCACTATAGCGTGCTCAATGAGAGCCTTTAGTGATCTCTCGTGCTCTTTCTGAATCAACAGCTGACAGATAGCTCGTCATCAAGAACACATATCACATTATGTTTCTAACACATATCTGAGTCTACCCAAGGCGAGAATAATGCCAATCGCGATTAGGCTAACTTTCACTGATGCCAAATGCTTTGAAGATACAGTTCGTGGGAACAGATTCCGTCACGACTCTAACATTTCTCTGCAGTACTCATTTTGTCCGAATGTTGGAGAACTGATGGATTTTCGAGCAACGGTATACAGTACAACTGATGTTCATCCCGTTGATTCGTTCAAAGTAGTTTTTGTAAATTTTCTTTTTTTCCTGGAGGTATAACATGTCTTATCGGCTCAGCGAGAAAAATGTTTTTCTGTAAAATGGGGACTCAATTAGTCATCAACACTTGGAAATACAAAAGTAATCAATGTATGGGAATTTATTTTGCCTCAGTGCTGGAGAACAGATGCATTTTGAGCATTGGCATATAGTACAAATATTTATCTATGATTCCTTAAATTTCTTTCTGCTGGTATTATATTTCTTATTATATTATCCGTAAGAAAAACGCCTTCTGTATTTTATGGAATATGTTTGTAAACGCTTTGATCTAAAATTTGTGCTTGATACAGTTGAATTCATGCTAGGTATCCAAGAAACACCCGAAATTATTATTTCTTTGGGGAAACTTGGAATCAGTGACTTTTTACTGGTTATAATGGAAGTTCAGGTATTCGAGAAATAGCTCGTCATATAAAAGAAACATGAAGTTGAAGAGTCTTCCAAATTTTGAATAACTTTTGAACGATCCAATTTGGCGATTCGAAATAATTAATTACTTGTATCCATTTCCAGGGCATTCCTTGAAAGAGGTCTCCTTTTATCAGAGGAAATCTGGCAAAGAATTGAAAATTACGATTCCGTCTCGCTGTAGAATTCTTACGTGCATAAGATATAGCAGAGATACACGTTTTAAATTTTGGAATGATTGAAAAATCTTTGGGGTTTCTTCTCTCCGAAAAACGTTGAGTAGATTAGGTACCTTGCTTATGTCTTTCTCTTCCGATTGATCTTACGATCCGACGATCGCACAATAAACCGATTTGAATTTGTCTCTGAGTAGTTTTTCCCTTGGGAAAAGATTACTTTTCTCAGCGCTGGTATTGTAAAAAAATCATCATTCGGGGATAACTGAAATTACTCGGTTCTGTGTTACATGTTTTCTTTAGTTTTGAATTTCAACTAAAAAAAAAGGACGACACAACTAAGTCCATTATCACCTCTTCACCCCTCGTCGACGCTCTAAGCCTGACTAGGTGAACCACCGCTGGTTAAACAGGGACACCCAAGCTGACTAGCACATGCTTTCGCAGTTTGATTTGATCCGCGGCGTGTACGGCGGTCTGCCGCCACCGCCACTGTCGCCGTTTGGCGCCGTGCAGCCTTGGAGAAGCCCAGACTTCGTACGGTAGTAAGTCGCTCTAAATCTCGTATTTAGGTACCGAAAGTTACCTGGTTCAATGCTAGTTGTCCGACCAGACGACTGGCTGCAGCAGCCATCTCTTATATTTTCAATCATTCTCTTGCTTAATAACTTCAAAAGCATATTTATCCACACAGGATTCATTCTTGGTTTAATTTTTCTTCACCCTGAGTGGATTATTCTGTGCACTATATTATTGATGAGCGTGAGGTTAAAAAATAGAGAAACTGAGGACTTATTTATTTTTCATTCGATAAAATTTAAAATAAAATTGAGGAATCTTCCAGAGAGTATAGGTTTTCGAAAATTGGTGTGTTTTTTCAGTGAAGTCTGCGTTTCTTTGATGCATTTACTTTTCTTTGATCTGACAACGAGTAAATCTCACAGGCTAAATACCTCGTTAGATGTATCTGATAACTATTAAAGTTTTCGCGAAACTAAACATTTTTCAACACTTTTTTCTGAATTTCATGAATCTGAAAGACATGTAAAACTTTTTCAAACACCGTGGAATGCTACTTTCGTGGATGAGGCTAAATTTTTTCACTTGAGCCCGGTCGATCAGAGGATTCGATTTTTTGTGTGCATTCAATCCACTGTACTTCATTTCTGTGAAACTAAGATTTAATTCTTGAAGAAACTATATTTGGACCCAGCCGTGAATAAGTATTCAACCTGAACAAAATTGGGTCTCTATGTATATCATACATTATTCATCAACGAAGTCCCGAATGACCCTCGATTGGATATTAAAATTAATTTTTTTTATAAATGAATCATCTTTTCAACTGCTTCACATTATTTCGCCATTTATTCATTATTGGCAGCCTCTTAATTTCAGCGGGAGCAGCTTCTGATTCTCAAAACGTTCAAATTGACTTTTATGAATTGCATTTTTCTTTTTTAATCCAAAATTTTGTGAAAATTTTTTCAGTAACAAAGCCCTTGAACATTGCTAGTGGAGGAGTAATAATGTACAAAATTGATTTTAGTTCATGGTAAATGCACAAAGTGGAGTTTGATTAAAAAGATAATTTTCAGAAGCACGTTGGAATGCTGAACATTTCAACCATTAATTTTTCCGATTTAATGATTTATAGGTTCTGATGCAGTAAAAGTTAATTTTCAGAAATACGTTGGAATGCTGAACATTTCAACCATTAATTTTTCCCGATTTAATGATTTATAGGTTCTGATGCAGTGGCGACTGCGGTCGAAAGCTGCGTTTGCAATGCGGCTTCCTCGCTGCTGAACTCGTCCCACGTCAAGCAGGTCATCGGAATGTACGAGTGTCTCAACAACAACACCTTGGGTCAGATCTGGAGCAACTCCATGTCCCACCTTTTCCCATTCATCGTCGAGTACAGGTGGGTATCTACGCATTCATCGCGCGTCTTTCCGCTCGACTTCCCCCGGTTTCCCATTTATTGCTGTGATTTAAAAACCTTTACTTAGCATACCGCTGCAACGGTTGATGACGATTATTAAACGCCTTCTTGCTCGCCTCGAAAGGTGGTGGGTGATTTTAATTAGAGACAATTGTCCTGTGGGTGCAGTAATTGCACGGACGGGACCGAGCGAGAATTCTGCGCAATAAAAGGGGTTTCTCGAAAGTCACTCACAAACTTTTTTTGTAAACGGCTGATGAAACCTTTTTTAAATTTAATCTAATTTTCATTCATTTCTAATATCGATTTAATTACATGAAGATCTTCTGAAATTGAAGCACGACCAGAATTCATTTGAACACCCCTATGTTGAAGTAAAAAAGGCGAAATAAGGGAGGACGCAAAAATCGCATGCTCAAAATTTTCAGTGTTGCTTGGTCCTCAATTTTTCATCGCACTTTTCCTTGAACTTCGCTGGGGGTTTTTTCGGGGGTGTTTTTAGGCGTCTTAATTACTAGCTGCATTCACAGTATGAAAATGAATTCAAGATTGTTGATAAAGCACGATTCATCAAGATAATTTTGCTCAAATTTTTCGAAAATCACCGAGAGTGCGATGAGGTAATCTGTTTGTTATTTTTTTTACACTTTTTCGAAGAATTTGTGGCGTACAATTTATTACGATACCCGATGAGGAATTCGTGAGCCATGTGGGACTTCGTGCAATTTATTAAAGCAAATCCACCACGACGCAGAAATCAATTTCTTTCGAGTGCTTTTCAACGAAATTGGATGTAAATTTTATGATTTGATGGTAAATATGTGATTTGGCTGCGATGAAGCTTTTTTTTTTTGTGGGGGATATCAGATACTGTTGAGAAACCCCTTATAAGCCATATAAGTTTCGGCTTTCGCGGAGTCCGCCATCTGGCGGGTTGATTAATTTCCTCAGAGACGCTTTTGGAAGCAATCGTAGATGATACTCACGTGGGAAAATCGTCGGAAGAACTGTTAGGCAGCGGGCTTTAGTTTTGATCAATTGATCATTTCCTTCTCTGGAGGCCGATGTTCGCTTGATTCTCGTCCGTCCGTGACGCTAAAAAAAAAAAAAAGATCATCGTCCCGGACGTGGGAACGAGTTATCTAAAAACTAGGACAGAATCTCCGGCTGTTTTCAAAGCTTATTACAGTATTTTCGTCCAATTGTTTTTTTTTTCTCAGAGAGAAACACGAGAGACATGGTATGATAATTTGAGTCTTTGCTTCGTGTTGTGACGCAGATTGAAAGTTGAGATCCACTTCAGCCTGATTGCTGCAGCTGTGACGTACGTCATGTGGAAGAACGTGGGGAAAGCGAAAGCAAAGCGGGAAATTGGAATGAAATCTCTGCTCAGTGGTGACGACACTCTGGACTCGAGGAAACGCGGACATTTCAGGGTAAAATCATCATCTTGTGTATTTACGCATTATTCTTTCAGAGATTACATTATAATCGAGAGAAAAGCTGAAGTACCGGTATTCTGAAGCCACGAAGAAGATCTGTTGCAGAAGGAGTATTTCGCTCATAATTTTTAGATTGCCTTCATCGGAATATTTTGCATCACGTCGCAAATCGAAGTCACGCGGGAAATGAAACGCGTGCAATCAAATTTAAAATAATTTAAAAAAATCCCCAATTGGTTTGTCAGTGTAGGATTTTTTCGAAGAATTTTGAAAAAATTATGCTCTGCTTGCAATCAAAGATGGACAGTAAAACATTCAAGTGGTTAAACACTTGGAATAATATATCCCTTTATTTTATACCTTTAGTGCAGGTAGTGCTTCATAAAACTGTTAAGTTATTTAGATAAGTGTTTCCAAACTGTTAGGGCCCGCAGGTCGGCAAATTTCCATAAAATTTTTTGCGGGCTGGAACATTTCAAAAAAATTTATGCGGCGACCGACAAAGTTTCATAAAATGTTCGCAGACTCAAGAAGTTTTGCTTGAAAGCCTTTATGGAAGGTACTTACGATTCTGCTTTTTTTCAAAAATTAAGTTTAGAAACAGTGAAGCAGCTTTGATGGAATATTTTTTTTTAATTAGAAAAGTGGGCTTGAAGAATGGTTTCTTGAAATGAAAAATTCAAGTAATTTATTTCAACAGGTGAAAATTTGTCTGGAGTATTATTCAGAGAAAAGGCCAATATTTTTATGAGATAATTTCAACTACAAATTTCAGATAAAGTTACTATAACGTCCTTCGATAAATATATGTCTATGGTGAAAAATCCCCGCGAATTAGCGGGGGAAAAAATTGGGGAACATTGATCTAGATATGTTAGAACACCAAAGTTCTCTGTTGTTGAAATTGAAAAAAATTACAATTGCGGATGTTTTAATGATATTCGAATGAACCTATAGCCCTTGAATATTATGAAATCTATGAGCTGGTGGTATTTCATCAATGTTGAAGAGTTATTCTTCCATTCCGTGACGCATGTTTAAAAAATTTTTGCCAGGACCACGTCACGTAAAATATGAAAATCAATCTACTCCTCCTTTTCTTCGAGGATCGTAAGTCAAGTTATTCTCGCAACGGAAGGACAAATAATTGTTCCAAGTATTGGCAAGGATCATCCGAGCATTGCACCGTTTCCAATTGCGCAAGATGCCATTCTATTTCCTCCTCGGATAATTACCCTGGAGAATGACGGATTAAAGTGACCGAGTAACTCCCGCAGTCATTCCCCCGTGGTTAGACAGCTCCGCTAAACGAGGATGTCTTGCTCGAGTCCCAGAGAAACGCCACAAACTTTACTGGGGCGGAAAGTTCCCTCGCTCAAAACAATTTTTTTTTTTTGTTGCAATATTCATATAAACTCATCTTCCAGCAAGTTGTCTCTTCATTTGCTCATGCGATAATAGTGAAGAGAATGTGAGTGAACAAGTCAAATGTAGGCAGGGGAAATCAACCAACTGTTGGACGATGTTCTGCAACACGAATCAACTGATGATTATTTTCTGTTATAAAACGGAAATTGGAGGAAAAGAGAGCTTTCTTTTTGACGAAATTGTGCAGACAAATCTTCAACTATAACGAGCAATTCTTGCTTTTTTTATTAGTGTCGATTTTACTTTAAACGTTTTTTCCCATAGTGTGACTTTCAGTTACAGAAAGTTCCCTGGTTCAGAGAATATTTTGTTTTTGTTTTTAACATCTATCAAAACCCAGTTGTCTCTTAATTTGCTCGTGCGATATTAGTAACAAGAATGTGAGCTAACAAGCAAAATATATTCTGCGGGTTTAAAACCAACTGGAGATCAATGTTCTGCGACCCGATCCAAAAGAGGATTATTTTCTGTTACCAAACGGATTCTTGAACGACAAAAAAGCATTCGTTAGGCAAAATTCTGCACACAAATCTTCAACTGACGAGCAATTAGATTTTTTCATTAGTGCAGATTTGATTGTTCGAGCTGCACGGTACACGTTTTCTTCCATGTGACTTCACGTTACAGAGATTTAGCTCGGTCAGAAAATATTTTCGGTGGTACAGTAATATCTATTGAGGTATGAGTAAAAAGAAAACACGCAAAAAATAATTGATGGGATTCAACCAACGGGAAAAAAACGATGTTCTGTGACTCTATCCAACTGATGGCCACTTTCTGTTGAAAATTGGACAAAATTCTTCGACTCTTGAAGAACGCACGATTTGATTCAGTATATCCTCTTTTTCCAGTTGATTTTTTTGTCCAGTTGAGAAAATTTTCAAAGCAATGTCGCATTTTTCGAATACAGTATTCGCTCTTCAGAAATTGCCCGCTTGGAAACGTTTGGACTTATAATAATATTATTGGTATCCCAAAATTATTTCGTACGGTGATTAAATGTATCGTTTTCGAAATAGCGAAAAATCCTTTTTTTAATTCAACTGATCAAAAGAAAGACTTGATTCACCGCATATTTCTGGTTAGACGACATTCATTAGTCAGACTAATGCATTTTCAGGTTGGCTGGCGAGTTATTATCAATAATGCCAAGTATTATTAATAATAATACTTATCGAAATTATGTTTATTTTTGCAATTTTTATGCATAAATGGATGAAACTTTGAATGTTATCTGATCATCAGGTATTATAAGGTACGATTGTATGCAGAAACACTCGGTTATAAGCCCGTATGTAATAGGATTTTTGCTGAACCGTGTGAGACGTTTAGTACGCTTTGAGACAAACCCAGAAATTTCGAAACTCCCAATTAACCTAACGAATGGCTCCAGACGTAATAATAGTAATAATAATAATCATCATCAAAACGCAGCGCAGTACTGTCTTGACAAAAATGACTTTCAACATGCGATTATTGGTCAACTGCGAACCCGTACTTCGTAATCTGAAACTAAACTTTTTTTTTCGCTGGGTTCGACGCTCGATTGACGCGGCTCTGAAGGACATTTGAGCGGCGCTCAGTTGGGCGACCGCGCTCAAGTTCCGGCATCAGCGAATGGAAAAAGAAAAAAAATGATACAAATTCNATACAAATTCATATTTCGATTTTTCAGGTCGATTGCCAGAGCTCGAGCAAGGGCTTGTTCCTCGGACTGCTGTGCCTGGTCGGTGGGATCGTGGTGCTCATCATCTTCTACGTGATGAAGGAGCATGTGGACGACAAAGAGCAGTTGTACATGATGTACGGCGTGACTCAGGTGACGATCGTGGCACTGGGCGCCGTGGCGGCCTTTTTGGGTCTCTTCCAGCTGCCGAGACTCGCCTTGTCCGGCAAGAAACCCATGGACTTGGACCGCCTTCTCGCGTCGACAGTCGTCATCGGTGTCTACGTTTTTGCCATTTTCGGTGTCATCGTCGGGCTGAGCAACATCGACGACTTGTCGCATTCCTTGCTCGTCGGGCTGCAGGGAGCTCAAATTCTCCAGGTGACTCAGTTCATGATAGCCCTTGGAATTTTCACTTCTATATTTTTAGAACAGGCTCGGATCCGAAAAAAAGCCTCCACTCGGGGAATTCAATATACTGTACCGTATATATTTTTTGCTTCTGCTGTTTCTGAAGGCATTATTTTGATCGATTCCTTTCAAAAAATTGAATTCACCTCAGACATTTTTATGTACAGTATCTACTTTTCACAGCACGTTTTTCAAGATGCGAAAACTTTGGATATCCCAGAACATTTTCGGATAGATTTCCTTGTCTGAAAAGTTTTTGAGTTGTTCACGTTTTTTTCTTTCTTTTCGTTATGGAAGCTTTAAAATATTTCTCTCTGCCATAAGCTCGAATCGTGAAATGGATAATTGAGTTCAGAATCAATTCTCGGGACGCGATTTATATAGCTTCGAATATAAGATTTTATCGACAGGTCGTTATGGGATTTTCAAAATAATATTCAGCATTTCCGTGCATCTTTGAAAATGTTTTGGTTCGCCAGAATATTTTGTTCCGAATACTGTGAATTGCATTTTTAAAAGTTATAGAATTGAAATGAATGAATAATTACCATGAAGTATCGGAATTGAAGCCAGCAATCACTGTCCAAAAGCACGCACTTGAAAAACCAGTGGACTCTCTCTACAACGATTTTTTTTTTCGTGGAACGAATGTTTTTTTAATCTCATAGGGTTCTCTTCCCATGGTATAGGGGTTCTCCACAAAGAGATTATTCTCACTACAACGATTTTTGTCTGATCCCTCAATTGAATTTCGTTGTGAAAAGAGTCCACCTGTATATGTATTATATTTATAATATGTCTGCCGAACTGCAAGGACCTTAACGGTGATCTGCATACGATATCCAAATAGAAGTCTGTCTGAAAATCCATATTTCTTTTTATATGATCTGACTCGCCGTACACGAGATATATGTTGCATGAACAGCGTTTTCAAGAACGCTTGAGCAATTTTCAAGGCATTTTATTCTTATTTTTTCTAATCTAGGTGTCGCTGCAAAGCCTAGTGATAACAGACGCAGCCCGACGCTTCTGTTCCACTCGTCACCAAATGCTGACGAAACCCGGTCGCCAGGTGATCACGTTCCTAGTGTTCGCCAATGCGACCCTCTGGCTCATGGACACATTCATGGCCCACGATGCCGTGACCCAGGGCCTGCAGGCCCGTTTCTTCGGCCACCTGACCTGGGGCGTCTTGTCTCGGGTCAGCGTCCCCCTCGTCGTCTTCTACCGGTTCTACTCCACCGTCACTTTGATCGAGATCTGGAAGAACACGTACAAGACCAAGACGGACTGAGAACCGTGTCCGGCTCCAGCAGCCCGCGAGCTGACGATGATGATGGTGATGATGATGAGGGTGATGATGGCGTCCGTGATGATGACGACAGTGGAAAGCGACCAAGGTGTCGGTGATGATGATGATGAGAGACTTAGTGACGATGCCGGGACTTTTAGTGTGGTGAGCCGCGCGTCATCGACGCGGCAACACGTCTGTGTTTGCGGGCAAAGACTTCGACAGCGCGGAAGTGACGCGACAGAGACTGTGAATGCTGATGACGATTCCTTGTCGACGTCGACTTCGACATCGTCGTCGTCAGTGGGAATCGTGGCGAATCCGTTGTTTGTCGACGAAGACCTGGATTCTGCCGACTGGAACGGAAGGATCCAGTTGTGGAGAAGACCGGTGAGTCGGCGACGACTCGTCGAAAGCGTCGCGTCGACATCGTCGGACGCGGAATTGTCGACATCAACGAGGACGAGACGACGCGGCGACGGTGCCGGGCTCGTCGACGACGGTTGGTTCTTGTTGGAGAATGTACATAGCTGTTGTGTCGTCGACGGAGTGTCGTCGGCGTCGTCGTCAGCAAAATCGGCATCGTCGAGGCCCAGGTCTGTCGCTGTCTCTGCTTTGCCGTCGACGAGGACGAGCGTCGGTGTCGCTGCTGCTTCCAGCTCATCCACTGACGGCGACAAGCCATTTAAAAAGTTACCCTGGCATGCCAATCTTCATCTGCTGAGGACGAAATGACTCAACCCGACTTTCTTTATTTCAATTTTTGATCATATTGTATTGCTTGTGATTTTTTTGTTGATGTTGAAATATTGAATGTTTCTATGTGCTCATCAACCTTTTTTTTCCCTTCCCTCGCTTGCTGAGAATTTCAATTGATTGTATTTTTTGTTTTGCTGATGATCTTGCTGTATTTTGAAGCAAATGTCCTGGTGAGGTGAACAAAAATTTTCTCTCCCATGAAAATTGCGTCTTGTAATCGATACATCAAATTTTCATCTCTCACTGCAGTCTTATAGTGTTGCCTGGAATCGAAATTATACGAAATGTGCAATCGAATTAACCTTTGAGTATGTTTTCAGCAGATTTTAATAATTTATCTTGTCCATCTAAAATTCTCTCCGTTGTTTTCATCATACCTCTACAGACCCTATAGATTGGTGTGTTTTTTTTCTTCTACGCTTTAGAATAAGGTTTCAAGAAAAGTAACGTGTTCTGTCTGCGTATATATAGGCCTGTTATTCTTGCAGAATTTCTGTTTTCTTTACGAAATGCGTCAACTTCACCTGAAAATCGAAGTTCGGATGTGACTTAGCTCAAGCTTTATTCTAACGTATATGCGATGTTGAAAAAGTCTTATTCCTTTGCGATCTCCTTAAAAATCTCCTTCAGCTTGATTACCTTCAAAATTTAAAATCTGCTGAAGAAATTGCACTTCTGCATCTGGATATTTTATTATTTTTCCTTGTGTTATTGGCCAGTGGAACCATATATGATTCTTGATTTTATCGATTTTTTTGGAGTGCATGACTTGTTTTGATGCACTGCCTGAACTCCTTTCCTTTAGATATACCCGATTGCTAAGTTTTCAAGAGAAGAAATGTTTTTGGGAAAAAGAATGCTAAAATTCTGTCCATTCAGCGTCTGTTTGAAATCACGAAAGAAGCCGATGATGAATCTTTTCAACAGGTGTTCTTGAAAAATAGCTTCCGCTGTTGTCAAGTTTCACAATTTTCCATGTTTCTGCTTGTCATAGATGCTACAAAAAATTTCTCACTTGCCATAAGTTCGAATCGTCCAAGGGTGATTGAGTTCTGAATCAATTCTCGTGACGCGAGTATAGCTTTGAATATCAAATATGATCAACAGGTTGTTATGGGATTTAAAAAAAAAGTTGTGTATTTGCTTGCATCTTGTGTGCTTTTGAAAATGTTACGGTTCGCAAGAATATTTTGTTCGGAATACAGGGAATTGCATTTTAAAAAGTCTTTGAAGGGAACGACGAGATGTGCGAAAAGGTCTGATGGAAACTCCGTGTTGTGTTAAATGAAGCATCGTGAGTCCTTTCGTTCCAGGACCAGAGGAACTTGACTGATGCTGCAAATTTTTTTTTTGTGCATGAATTCGTTGAGACGAACAGAAGTATTTATGATGAAATAATCGTCACATCCGATGGCTATGATGTATTTTTTTTGCGACTAGCTGCTTCGTTGTAAAATTTCTGTGACTGGGAAAAAAGATCCGAAATAAACGCGATGCAGAATTTGTTCCTCCATGATTTTCTTTCTTGAATATTTGCTTCATCACTAGTTGAAGGCGACCGAATGAAAATTTCCAAGAGAATATACCTTTTGGAATATTCCGAAATCTTCACACTGGACGATTACGAAGTACTGTGCTGTGTTTCGAAGATGAATGAATAAAACGTTTCCATTATTATTCATTCAATAATTTACCCGCAAACGGTAAAAATCGGAAAGCATGAAATTCCCCGGCAAGTTCCATCTGAGAATTCTTTGAAGGCAAATCCTTCGAAAGTTCCTTCCGCGTTTCTCATCTCTCTTTTGAATTTTGACTATAACTCGAAAACCTATAAGAGAAAATGTTTGCTAACCTTCAACTTATCAGTTCGACCCGGAGGATGAAATAAAGGGGGTTTTGGAGAGGAATTATGCAGGAAAACTCTAATGACCAGGATCCTGACGAATGGCTGCAAATTAATACAGAAGGTGCGGCTCCAGCAATCGGGAAAGATGAGGTCGAACTGTTGCACGAAAGGAATGCGGAATCGGGCTCTATTTTCATGCCAACCGAAGAACCCATCAGCTGGATGGTCCAGGTTCATCATTTTAATCAATTCTGTGGCACTCACGCAAAATTCCGATATCTTGAATAATCTCTTTCCGAAATGGCGTGATCCAAAACAGCGCGAGTCCACGACATGTAAAGTACTGCTTTCAGTGAGAATGAAAGCAATTACAGTAGATGAAAATGAAACTCTGTTTCCACTAATGCAGCCATGCTTGTCAATATCTGTACAAATGAAAAATAGAAATGACACTTTTTTGAAATTGCGAGTGTTAAGTCGTCCGCACTTCTACAGGAATGTGTTGGCCAGCGATTTAATGAAGTGCCAACGATTTTGACAAAGAAATTTGAGGCCAAGAATAGCATAAATTGTAATTTCCTGTAATTTGTCCCTCTGTCTGTCTATAAAAAAGCTCGTTTCCCTAGCTCGGATTTTTTTTCTGGTCCCTTGATGTTCGAATTTAATTTCGGACTGCATCATGGATTGACTTGACTTACTTTGGAATTATTTTATGCAAGTTCAGTTTTTTTATTGACATTGGAAACTGTTCACGTGGTAATGCTGTTTTGGAACGCGTTGTACTCTTGGGTCTTCTGCTTGAAAAATCAGCAGAAATTAAATTCCGAACCGATATACAGTTCCTCATGATTAAAGATGCATTTGAAGCAATCATATTATGAAAAATACACACAATATACTGTTCGTCTGAATCTCCAATGTAACTTACCTCGAAACAGTTTCTAGTGGCTGTAGCAATTTCTTCAGGAATGGCCTTCATCGGAATCGGCTTGGCTTATTCATCTCCAGCTCTTCTGTCCTTACGCGAAGACGCTAATCGAGGCTTCCAAATGTCAACTCAAAAGGAATCCTGGTTCGGTAAACAGTTGACGAAGTACTTTGAAATGTTTCAAATAATGCACAGCACTTTTATTCACAAGGATCGTGTCACTTTCTCGGCGCATTTCTTGGAGCTTTCATTGGTGGACCTGTGTCTCATAAGCTGGGACGAAAGAGAGCATTAGAACTTTGCGTTTGTCCTCTTTTGCTTGGCGGATTTCTGTGTCTCGGTGTTGCCAAGTACTTATTCGTGCTGTTGATTGGAAGGTAATTAATTTCAACGGATATAATTTTTTTTGACAGCTTCATAGGCCTAAAAGTGTTAGCCGCATTTTAAAAAATATACAGAGATATTGTCAGATACTGATTATAGGGATAGAGATTGACGCAGACGGATGTAGAAAATTAAAATAAACAGTACTGTAAATGACATGTAAGGGTTATTGTCCCAGTTGGACGCAACCTCAGATATCTTTAGAAAAAAATCATGACAGATATTATGTTCTAGGATTCTCGAATTTTTAAAACTGGCTTAACTTGATACCTGGCTTAATGATACCTGAAAGTTTTCAGGTATCATCATATATGCAGTAAATTGACATACGGTTTCAAAGATCTAAAAAAATCCCCAAATCTTAGAGCATCATGACTATGCCATGACGTTTTCTTTTAATGACGCCTTCTGTTCAAAAAAAGATCACAGGCCGCGTTCAAGTGGGACAACCCTCGTATAGAGCTGGAATACTGGATAGAGATCAAAAAGGATAATTGGAAAGGAGAATAGATAAAAGCATATGAATCAAGGCTGATTTATAATTTAAAAATACATGATTATAGATAATTGATCGACAGAAATAATGTGGAGTGAGGTGTGGAGCGTTTAGCGAGTAAGAGATGAAATTTATTTCCCACTCGAGGCACAATTCTGTGATTCATTTCATCATTTGAAAAATTAAAAATTGAATTACTGTATTTACACGAGTACCACGCGCGTACATTTTTCCTTAAAATTTAGAGGATAAAAGGGGGTTCGCGACATAGACGGGTATACATTTTGTGATGTTTTAAATGTTTGTTTGCATTTTATTTGATTTAGAAGCAAAATGTTCGAAAAATTTCAATAGAAAAATCCCTTATTGTAGCGCGTAAAAATAATTGAAATTTAGTCAACTTCAGGATAAAATTGCGTCTAAATCAAAATTTCGGTGCTGGCATTTTTAAGGACTTCAGTCCTAGAGTCACTAAAATGAGGAGCACGTCTTATTACTGGGAATATAATTTATTTTTTTTAATTGAGAAACCCCTGGTGCGCGTCTTATAAAATCGATGGGCTTGGATTCAAGTAATTACGGGTAATCAATTAGAAAAAAGCAGCAATTCATATTTTTTCGAATTTGATGTTTCGAGTTATTTAGGGCTTTAGTCGGAATCGCCTGCGGAATAACCACCACGATCATTCCCATGTACCTGGCGGAAGTTGCAGCTGCTTCAATACGCGGCTCGCTCGGGATATTGACACAAATCATGTTGCTGTCCGGAGTGGTCATCATTTTCATATTTGGCACTCTCTTGGACTATCATTGGATGGGATACGCGTCTGCCACTCTGGTCGCCCCGTTCTGGGTTGTCATATTTTTGTGTCCCGAGTCTCCGACTTGGCTCGTGTACACTGGCCAGCACGGCAAAGCCAGGCGGTCCTTGTCGAAGATTAAAGGTCCGAAATACGACCATGAAAGTGAGGTATGCAGTTCGTGTCTGACTTAATTCTTTATTCTTCAAATAATGAAAAATGTTCGCAAGTTATGTGCAGGCTGCCCCCGGATATCGAGCAAGAATCTAAAAGTGGAGCTCCACGACCTAAAAGTGTTTATATAGGTTGCAAAACATTTGAAAAATTTTAGAGTAAAACTTAGACAATTGAAAAGACAAAAAACACCCTGAAAATGTCTCAAATAAAAGTTATTCGTTAATAGATACAGCATTAAAATTTTGTACACCGAAGATCAGATGGATACCAGCTCCACAATTTTATTTTATCAAATGTACTCAAAACCAAAGCTTTTATGTGTAGGGTGATCCAGGGAAATTTTTCCCACGCCAAGTATGTAATATAGAAGAGATAAAATCTACCCATTTTATTAATAAATTAATCTTCCGGTTTCTTGAGACTAAAGTAGAGAAATCAAATTTACATTAGAGATCTTTCGAAACCATTTCCCACATTTTGTTCAGAGTTTACTTTTTGCCCAGATTGGCTTGGCGAAATCTTGGTACAGTCATTTGAAACTGCTGAGCAGCAGTTCTTCGCTTTTTCTTTCGATTACTCGGTTTATCGTAAATTTATTTCTAATTTTCCCGACTATTTGCCGCCAAAATTGAAATAGTTTTATCCTGCTTCTATGGTCTATAAATCCATCAATCATACGTAGCTCCAAATTATCTTGACACGCAATCGTGAACGATTGAACCTTCCACCTCATGTTTCACTACCAGCAATGTTTAACGTACACCAGTGTGACAAAAAGTAATGTTTTTTGCATATATCCTCATTCATTCTCCGTTTTTATTTCGCAGGTCAAGTATCTTGACTTTCACTTGAATCAAAATGTGGCCAAAGAGCATAAAAACTGGAAAAATGCTAGAAATCTGGTACCATTATTTGCCAGCGTAATATTGCTTTCGACTCACGGTTTGAGTGGTGGAATCGACACGGTGACTTATCTTGCACTGATCTTTCAACGACTTAAAATTCCAATCAATGGCAGTTTGATTGGAGTGGTTTTTGCCGTAGGACAGGTATTTATTCCTCACTTATTTTCATTAACAAATTTCGTTCATATCTTTGAGAATAAAGCAATAAAAAAGACTTTAATTGAACCCTTGCATGTAATGTCGAAATTTATTATAATTTTTAATTTTTTGCCAAATCTGTTGTGGATTCAGCCTGAAAAGTTTTCCTCCCACTTCCTTTCAGGTCTTTGTGCTGGTCGTGTTTGCGTTGGTTGTGGATAGGATGCCACGAAAATTCTACTTGATTTTTTCGGCCTGCTTAACAATTGCTTTGCTCGT
>CAJPEX010005399.1:6421-16528 GCA_905338405.1 Notodromas monacha | reverse complement strand
ATTCATACAGATCTACTTGACTGTAAACAGTCGAAGAATTATCCATATGCAAGACCCGCTATTGATTGAGTAACGGTTCAGTCTCGTTTCTTCCAACCATTTGGGTGGTTTCTTGGCTTTTTTCCTTGTGATAATTTTGAGGACAGGTTTTGTACTCAGAGAATTGTCACAATTTTTAAAATTCGATTGTTCCCTCTTTCCAGAGACTTCTCTCAAGAGCCACATTACCGTTTTGCGTCATTGCGTAATTAAACCAAACTCGCGAAAAATCAAATCAAGTCAATTCAAGTCAGTTCAGCAAAAATGTTCAAAATCCCGAGTTTAGTTTTCTTGTTTGTTGTCGTTTTCGCGTGGAACAATGACTGCGTGAACGTCGGCGAGAAGTATTATTGTGAAGACATCTGCAAGGCCCGATACGCTTTGTATTACAATGACGAGGTGATTTTTGTTGGATGAGTCTTGAATCTGCAATGCGTTTTGATGCGACACCTGAAGGTTGGTTTTCTTTTTCAATATCTGGAAGAATAGAAATGATTAGTGTCTGACATTTTACAGAAAGTCACGTTGACAACTCAAGTTTGGTGTTGGGGTACAGTGACAGATAGAGTTCAGAAAATCGTTACTCCGTGGTGGTATTGTCAAGGTATGGACAAAATGAAAACTACTAGTAGCAGTAAAACTTCGGTGACAGTTTCCACGAGTGAGTTTTTCTAAGTTTCTGTAATTAGTTTATTTTCTAAATTTGCACTAAATTTTCAGAAACTATTTCAACGACTCCCATGACAGAATATACAACCGTTGACTCGTCAGTGGTTTTGGAGATGAGCACTGAGGTGTCCACTTCCATTTCCACTACGCAAACAACCATTTCAGCACCAAGTTCCACTGTTTTCGTTCCTGGTCCGGTGCCGGTAATTCCATTGGTGGTTGAGATGAATGAGCCAATTGAAAAGGTGATGGTTGCGTATGAGCCCAAACAATCGGGTCATACTTGGCTGTTTTACCTTTTGATTGGTTTGGTCATCTTTTGCGTCTTGTTGCTTGTCATCCTGTCAGCTCTGGTTTATTTGAAGTGGAAACTGGTAAGTTTGTAAAGTTTTAACTTTCTTTTCTTTTAAAAGCATAAACTTTTCAAACTTTCAGGTTAGAGAAATGGTAAATTCCGTTGAAGACACTATTAGGATTTACAACCCCTTTTTCTCTGACGGCGCTGAAGAAGAAGAGGCTGGTGAAATTAGAAACGTCACTTATGGTGAGGCTTTAGAACTTGCAGAGCAGGGTCGTTCTTACGCTACCATTCTTCCCATTAGAATTAAACTTTTGAGTGAGTTTCAGGGAAAAATACGATTTTTGTACAATACTAATGAAATTTCCTATATTACAGAATTTCAAGAGATGCAAGAAATTCCTGTGCATCAGCCAAGAGGAGAAACAACAGAAGAATCAACTTGTTAGCACATTCAATGTGTTAGCGCGGAGGATCCACCGGAACTCAAACCGCATTTCAAGGGACCATTCTTTTTAGTGCAATTCGTTCGCGAGCTTTATTTTGAGGGCATTTGTTGTTAAGTTTTAATGCCAATAAAATGCGTTGCTTTGTTGAGAAATCTGCATTTTATTTTATAGTCATCATTCCTGTTCTCGCATTTAATTGTAACCTGGGGTATTGGGGAATCACAGGGGCACTTCTTGTCGGTAACAATTCAACTGTAGTGTTCTCTAAGGCATCCATATTTCTTTGCCTTCTTCTTCTGATGACATACCTTAGTTTCGCATAACAAAGATATACCATACATGATAACATTATTACAAGTAATACAATAGACACAATCAAATAAATGTATCCGTAATCTCGAAAATGTAATTGGAGATCACTGATATCTTCATTAATTTTACGAGTAACGTCTTGGGGAGTTAATTCTTCAACTGCATTTATTTCTACACGGTCCAACTTGGGAACAAGAGTTTTAAAGGGACCATTTACCATAGTATATCTACAATTAGGTTTAAATTGCAGAATACCAGAATAGGGTAATACATACAAATTTTCGGTGGCAGGAATTTTGTCATCCTCTGAGCCAGCGCAATATTGCGTGATTCTGCCTTTGTCTCCGTCCACATATGCAAACTCATCCTGATTGAGTTGCACAACCTTGTCTTGAGGTTTTGAAACCTCCATCATCTCACAAGATTTCTTGATTTCTTCTTCATTTGCACCTCTTTGCACATTTTGTAAGCAAGGGACAGCTTTCACTGTGGGCGTGTGTTGCCATCTACACACCCTGCATCCCAAATATCCTAAACTTTTTAAACAAGTTGGCAACTCATTATTATTTATGCCCATATTTAAGCAAGGAACAACGTCGTACATCCATACTCCTTAAGATCGAACCATGGTTGATCCGTACGGTTCCATCCAAAGGGAACGAACAGGCATCACATGAACTCGAAACAATTCATATTTCTCGGCAGGTCTAATTACTGGAACAATTGTAATTATGTGTATTTTACACGGTCCTAGTACCAACTAGGCATGCCAAGGTAGGTTTCCCTTGCTACAGGCATCACATGAACTCGAAACAATTCATATTTCTCGGCAGGTCTAATTACTGGAACAATTGTAATTATGTGTATTTTACACGGTCCTAGCCTTTCTCTTAGAGGGCTTGTGCACCCTATGAAATTGCTAGTAGTTAGCGGGTTGGATTGAATAATTGCCATCATCTCGGCAGCAGAAGATCCAATTAATGATGCCCTATGTTCAGTTGTTAGTATTGTTGCGATTGCAGCATGGACAGAATCATATTTGTATAAGTAGGTGGGAAACTGAAATCTAAAAATCGAATTGAGATCCTGAAGTAGAAAAGATTCTATATCCACTATGTGAGTTAATTCAGATCCTAAAGTAGTGAGCTTCATCCAGAACCCAACTGTATCGTTTGCAGATTCTTTCAAGTCATCTATTAGGCTTTTTATACTAGTGAATATATCATCCGTTTCAGGGTTTACCCTTATGAAATCTGTCGGATGGATAATCACACGTTTATTTTTTATTTCAATATCTTCTACTTGGACTATATCACGTCTTAATATTTGAATTATATTCAAATGGGCCATATCGTTAGGAAAAGCCATACTCGCGTTTCTTACCTTGGCTTCCAAACTCGCGGTGACCACATTTAAATAGTGTGCTTTATGCCGTAGTATATCCATAGACACGTCTACGACTTTATCTAAAGTGCTATTGCTTTCATCGACAGCTTCTAGAAATTCCTTGAAATAGACTTTAGCGGTAGTTTGAATATCTTCGATCCTTTTAAGCAAAACGCCCAAATCTAAAGTTGATTCAATTGTCCAAAAGTTGTTAGGCAGACAAATTGAAAACAATTCTTCTACCGTTACACCCACATTTCCAGGAAAAGTCCTTAATGGTGATAATTTATCCAATCTGTTGCTATTTGAAGCAACACCCTTATCGTCTGGAATTTCCTCAATTGTTAAGGAATCTGTTGATTTCAACACTAGAATTAAGACAAAAACATATCTGATAAAAACGCGCATTGCTCAACACCGATATTGGGCAAGAACTGAGCAATTCAAGGCTGAGGCTTGCTAGGTGTTATCTCTTGACTTCCTCCTTTTAGGGGAGGGAGTCCTCCTTCCCTCTTGTCTGGTCCGAAAAGGAAGTATCTTGTCCAAATCCAAACCAGACAGCATTCGTGATTGTGGTTGCAGGCGTTTCACCTTGACGATGGGCTTGACTTCCTTTTTCTTTTTCTTTCTCATCATATCCTTTGTGGCCTCTAGGGGGTCACGCATCGCTTCAGGCAGCCTTGATTGTCTCGGCGTGCTGGCTGCACCCGGTTGCGTCATCATGATTTCTGACATCGTGGGGAGAGTTTCCTCATCGGCGGCCATGATGGTTTCCTCAGCTGCTGTTGCTCCAGGAGAAAGAAACTTTCCTATTTTGTCAGTCACGTCGGAAAATAATTTGGTTAGTCTTTCCCTAAGAGTAGGGGACCCTTGCTGTTCTATTACAGTTTTGTCAGGATCGAATGGAGAATGATAGATTGAAGATTTCTCTGAAGTAGCACTACTAGGTACTGATCTAAATACTTCTGTTTTCGGAGGAGTTGTCGGAAAGAGAAGATCAGCCTGACTTGGATTGCTGATGTAGTCATCAGACTTATTCAAAATTGTTGTTGTAGTTTCTGCTTCACTGACTTCTTCCTCAGCATCTGTTTCCTCGTCCGTTTCTGCTTCTATTGTTTTAACAATTGGTTTGATACTGGGTTTTGGCGCTGGAAACAGTTTCTGCTCAATGAGAGAAAAATCATCATTAACATCCACAATATCGATCTCATTTTCGTCCTCCAAATTTAATGGGGACGGTGCAGGAGAAATGGGTCGAATATTATAAGGTCGGAAGTAACTCGTATGGACCACGTCAGTCCATTCGAGATGAGCATCGTCTCGGATCCGTATCACTGCTTGATTTATTACTTCTAATACAGTGTAAGGACCTTTAAACTTTGCACTCCATTTCTTTCCCACATAAGACAATGAATGTTGTCTTAACCAAACCTTGTCTCCCTTCTCGTACTGCGTTTCTGTTTCTGCTTCTATTGTTTTAATAATTGGTTTGATACTGGGTTTTGGCGCTGGAAACAGTTTCTGTTCAATAAGAGAAAAATCATCATTAACATCCACAATATCGATCTCATTTTCGTCCTCCAAATTTAATGGGGATGGTGCAGGAGAAATGGGTAGAATATTATAAGGTCGAACGTAACTCGTGTGGACCACATCAGTCCACTCGGGATGAGCATTGTCTCGGATCCGTATCACTGCTTGATTAATTACTTCTAGTACAGTGTAAGGACCCTTAAACTTTGCACTCCATTTCTTTCCCACGTAAGACAATGAGTGTTGTCTCAACCAAACCTTATCTCCCTTCTCATATTGTGTTCCTTTTCTGTGAACATTCAATTTCTTGAGGTACAACGCTTGCCCCTTCTGTATTGCAATTTGAGCTTTCTTTTGAAGGGATTCTAGTTCTTCCCTTTTTACGTCGTAATATTCCCTGATGCTTTGGAATTGGCTAGCATCATTTGGTCCTGATAACCAATTTCTTCTGGGTTTTATCCCAGTAACGATTTCGAATGGCGATGCTTGCAAAGCTTTTTACGTCGTAATATTCCCTGATGCTTTGGAATTGACCAGCATCATTTGGTCCTGATAACCAATTTCTTCTGGGTTTTATCCCAGTAACGATTTCAAATGGCGATGCTTGCAAAGCTTCATGCTTTGTTGAATTATGTACCCACGCAGCGAGTTTTAATAGTTCATCCCATGTGCTGCGATTTTCAGGATCAAGGTACAGAGCAAAATACTCATGTAGCTCTCGATGGGCACGTTCGTTCTGCCCGTTTCCTTGAGGTCTATACGCGGTAGTTGTATTCGCGCGGGCTCCTAGAAAGTTCGCCATTTCCTTGAAAACGTTACTTAGAAAATTGGTCCCTCTATCCGTCAGAATTCTTTTGGGGGCCCCAAATAAACAAACCCAGTCAGTGAGAAATAATCTGGCGGTGGCTTGGGCTGTTGCTTCGCGCATCGGAGAAAATACTATCCATCTGGACAGTCTGTCTTGCATGACTAAAATATATCTATTTCCCCGTTGGCTATTTGGTACTGGCCCTACCACGTCGATACTTACATCTTCAAAGCATTGTTTAGGGATCCCTGTACTCAGATAGGGAGTTCTATGGGCATAGGCTTTTGTTTTCTGGCATACTTCGCACGTTTTGATGTAGCTTGCCACGTCTTTTTCTAAGTTAGGCCAGGTGAATTCCTCCCGTAGGGAAAATACTGTTTTATCTATCCCACTATGCCCCATTGCTGGAGGGTCATGAAATGATGCCACGAGTTTTTCTCTAAGTTTCGGGGGAACCCATATTCTAGTGCCCTTTTCCGTATCCTTGTACAATATCCCATTTTCCATACGGAAATCATTCCCAAAAGGCAATTGATTCTTTATTGCCATAGTTCCACGAGTTTTTCTCTAAGTTTCGGGGGAACCCATATTCTAGTGCCCTTTTCCGTATCCTTGTACAATATCCCATTTTCCATACGGAAATCATTCCCAAAAGGCAATTGATTTTTTATTGCCATAGTCTCTCTTTGTATCAGTCCTCTAGACACATAGGGAATTAAATCAGTCCCTTGCAGCGTTGGTGACAAATAGGCACAAATTCTCTTTTGATGCTGCTGTGCTGGCGGGAATCTACTAAGAGCATCTGCATGGGGAATCGATAATCCCTTCCTATACTCGACTCTATAGTCGTACTCATTTAGTTTCATAAACCAAGTTATTGCACGACTGCTGTCACTTTGTCGTTGTCTACTCAAATAGGGAATCGCGATATGGTCTGTTCTGATCACGAATTTATGTCCCCACAAATAGGATCTAAATTGTTGTACCCCGTAATATACCGCCAAGAGTTCGCGGTCAGTATTCGAATAACGCGATTCTGCGTCGTTTAGTGTTCGCGAGGTACACCCAATCAATATTTCTTTCTTACCTGGTTTCTGAGTTAGAACCGCGCCTATCGCAATTGCTGAGGCGTCCGTCGTCAGTATAAACTCATGATTAAAATCAGGGTAAGATAAAATTGGTGCCTTCATTAAACAGGCTTTCAACATTTCCACTGCATTTTGCTGTTCTTTTGTCCATTTAAATGGCGTATCCTTTCTTAACAGCATGTACAGAGGTTTTGCTTTTAGGGCAAAATTTTGGATATACGATCTAAAGTACCCAACGAGTCCCAAAAAGGCTTGAATGCCCTTCACGTCCTTTGGTGTTGGGAAGTTCTTGATGGCTTCGATTTTAACCGGGTTGACACGGATCCCTTCCTCACTAATGAAAAATCCAAGATATTCTATTTGAGTTCTGAATAACTGACATTTCAAAAATTTTACTTTTAATCCTGCTTTATCTAGTCTCTTTAAAATGTCATCTAAATGCTGTAAATGTTTGTCTGCATTGTGTGAATATATAACAATATCATCGATATATATATACGCATAGATTCCCAGACAACCATCTAAAACTAGATGCATTAATCGCTGAAATATGGAGGGACTATTTTTTAATCCCATGGGCAATCAAATGAACTCGTAATGACCCGTTGGGGTCGAGAAGGCTGTTTTATGCCTCTCTTCTTCACGAATCTTCAGATTGTAAAACCCATGGAGTACATCTAAAGCTGTGAAGTATTTACAGTTACCCAATTCTTCAAAAATCTGACTAATTCTTGGTAAGGGGTGAGGATCCGTGATAACATGGTCATTTAACCACCTAAAATCGACGACCATTCTCCATCCTCTGTCTTTCTTCCTTACCATCAGCATAGGGCTGTTGTAAGGAGAGGTGGAGGGGCGCACTACTTCCTGGTTCAAAAGGTCCTCAGTATATTTTGCAGCCAATTTCCTCATTTCAAATGGCTGGGGATACTGTCGCGTATAAATTGGACTCGTAGTGTCAAGGGGGATGTCGGCCTCATACAATTCACACAGACCTAAATGATCTGATTTCTTAGCTAAAACATTTTTGTATTTAAACAAAAGGTTCTGCAATTTATGAATTAAGTGAGGGGGACATTCCGAGGTCTTAATATTCTCCTCAACAAGTTGTTTCAAATCCTTTTCCTCCAATTTCCCATGAATCAATTCTTGGCTCGCTTTTTTATCCCGCGAGACAAGATTATTCACCAAATTTCCACAATCGTCTTGGTCTGGTGGTACATACCATGAATCACAAGTTCCCATCGCGAGTGTTAAACGCGGGCTGACTTCAGCGTCTTCGTCTCCTAAGTTCAGACATAAAACTGGGTACTTCCCATCGACAGGGGCTGATAGACTTCTTGCGACAATTATATTGCCACAGAAATTCTTTAGGACTAGAACAGTCTTGTCTTTCAGGTGTTCCCTCGCCCCTTTTGCTGGGATAGTCCAGATAACAAACTGAGACAACGCCGGAATTACTTGACGCGTAATTGGATACAATCGCGCGGTTTTGTCAACATCGGTGAGTTTCCTCCTTTTCCCAAGTTTTAAGAAAGGTTTTAAGGTTTGTCATCTCATATTATTTGAGTGTACCCTGACTAGCACAGAATACTGACTTAGTGTACATTCCTTGTGACTCGACTATCCCGTTACATCGCATTAGTTATACAGATTGCATTGCAGTCACGCGCATCCGGTTTACTTTTACTTGCGCTGGTTCATGACCGGTCATTCCCCTCTGCATCATTGAATTGATAAAAGGATGCCCGAGCTTACCTTCGGTATTCATTGTCTGTGGAGATCTTGTGGAAGTTGTTGCTGGACAAAATATAATCTAACGCTTTTTGGTAACCGAGAAGTCTTCTCACTCCTAAACACGGTATACAGAGTTAAAGCTTCTCAACAAAATCATCCTAGTCGGATATTGAACTAAGTTTGGGTTTGATTGCGAAGAGACGTCAATGCGATTGACTATAGATTTAAGATTAGTTCCAACAACATAGGATAACAGGTTTCTTCCGCTAAAAAGAAAATACATGCCTCGTTTAAATAAACACATCTTTCGGCATAATCTATCGAGGCTCGAAGTTCCTTTAACAAATCGCATCCAATTATACCTTCAAACTCTTGATTGCGTACTTCAGTAACCAATAAATTTGCGGTAGTTAGTATACGATTGTTATGCAAAATTTCTGAAGAGATGATCCCCAGTATAGGGATCTCCCTGCCTTCTATTGTTGAAATCGTTAAGGAAGATTCCTTAGGGATAATCTCAGGTTTTAGAACTGTTAAAGATATCAGCAAAATTTCAGACCCAGAGTCAACCAAAAATTTACAAGGAAAAATGGAAACATTTGGGGTCAATAATATTACCGGAAGTTTTGGGGACTTACTTGAAACTCCGGTCAATACTCGTTTCCTGAGTATGACACTGATGCTGATGCAGACGGTTCCTCGTAGTACCCCTCAGGTAGCCATTCCTCTTCTGGCTCCTGGTATTCCTGGTAATCATCCTGATATCGGGGACTTACTTGAAACTCTGGTCAATACTCGTTTCCCGAGAATGACACTGATGCTGATGCAGACGGTTCTTTGTAGTACCCCTCAGGTAGCCATTCCTCTTCTGGCTCCTGGTATTCCTGGTAATCATCCTGATATTCTTCTTCTGCGTAATCGTCCTCTTTGGCAGTAGTGGAGACAAAATTAATCCGCCTTCCATGACTTTTGCCGGATCCTCGGGCGCCTCTTCCACAATAAGAAGAGCAACCTCTACGCATTCCACTATTGCGGAGGATTCCGCGAGTTGGATGCGAATTTTCTGGTGCAAAATATATCAATTTTCGCTTCGGCACTTGTGGGTCTTTTTCTCTAATCGCCGAACATTCGCTTCTAAAGTGACCTATCTTTCCACACCCGTAGCAGGTCGTTGAACAATGTATGTCACCTGAAGCATTAGCGGTCGCGCCAGCCAAATATAAGAAGGGGGTTCGCTTGTTGGTATACGCCGATTTTTCATTGTAATGCGATGATAAATTATTTAGGGTCAAGTCGTTAATTCCTCTTTCTAGTAGGTCAGAATTTCTTTCTTCTACTGATATTGCTAAGGCTACTGTGGCTTCGAAAGTAGAAGGGGTGGCTATTATCTTTCTGCCGATAGAGGGTTTTAATCCGTCAATAAAAGCAGATAACAAAAATCCATCCAACATATTTTTCTTTGCCTGATATTCCCATTTCTCTTGAACAAAGAAGGGGTTTTCTAATAAGGCATCGGGCTGATTTTCTCTTCTGACTACTTTTAGCTTTCCAGGGGCTTCTCCAACTATGAACTTTCCTTGTTTGCAAACTCTAGTACCAAAGTTGTTTACAGATTCTGTTGTTCCTTGAGACATCCTAAAGAGATCTCTCATTCTTTTTTGAGGAACAACCTTTCCATATCTATCCTGCAGAGTTTTTACTATAATTCTATAGTTGGCAGTTTCTAAACCATCAATGGAAGTAATGTACTCGAATGCTTGCCCTTTCAATTTATTCATCAGATTAGAA
>CAJPEX010005397.1:0-16540 GCA_905338405.1 Notodromas monacha | reverse complement strand
ATTTGTAACTAACATAACCTGACCTAAAGTTAGATAAAGTTAGGTTAGGTCAGGTTATGTTAATTAACTGCCTCCCAAAATCAGTTTCTGTTTTCTTATTTGGGTTTCTGCTGAAACTGCTGCCTCCCAAAATCAGTTTCAGCGGAAACCCAAATAAGAAAACAGAAACTGATTTTGGGAGGTAGCTAGGTGAAGTTAGGTTAGGTCAGGCTAAATTGGTCAGAGGGAAGGTACAGAGATAACAGGAAAGTGCCGAAAATCCTTTGTTTTTTTCTCAAATTCAAAATTTCCGCAGCTGAAAGGGATCACTAAAAGTGAAGCTGCAGCTGAAGGAAAGGACCTGATGAATCGCCTCAACTTGTCAGAAAAAAAGGACTCCATGTCAGCTGCCTTATCTGGCGGACAAAAGCGAAAATTGTCTCTTGCAATCGCATTGATCGGTGGCAGTGAGGTATACCGATTGATTTGATGAATTGATTAACATCAAAAAACAGTTTCCAAAAAAATTATCTCGTGAATTTGCCAGACGGTGATTCTCGATGAACCGACCAGTGGAATGGACCCGGAAGCCAGACGAAACATGTGGGATTACTTGCAGGTATATTTCCGTTATACAATTTTTATTTGTAAGTTTCTGTCACATTTTCTCACGAAATGAAAACTTGCAGGAGCAAAAGGGAAAGAGGACGATTTTACTAACGACGCATTTCATGGAAGAAGCCGATGTTTTGGGCGACAGAATCGCAATTATGGCAGATGGAAAATTGCAATGTTGCGGCTCTCCAATGTACCTCAAGAAACAATATGGTAATTATACACTTTATTCCATCCTTTGAAGAAGAAAAAACATTCCTACATATGAAAGATGTTATCAACATGTACTTTAAAGCGATAAATTTGTCATCAACTGAATGAACCATTGATGCCAGTCCATTAAAGGTACACATTGTTTTGACGCGGGTAGATGTCACTGGCAGTCGTGATAATCACATTACAATTTATTTACTAGGTCTTTCCAAATTTAATCTGCTGCTAACACAAAAGGGGAACAAAAAAAGATTATATTGGGTTCTAACACTTCTGAGTGAAGCTCAGCTCTTGAAAGGTCAGGTTTAAAAACAGGTTAAAAACCTGACCTTTCAGGTTAAAATAAATTATTGTGGAAAAAAAGATTTACAGCAAATCATAATTGTTGATATTCTGGGCATAAAATGGCACAAAAGAAATACTGCTACGTAAATACACTGTATACTTTGAAAAAAATTGACTAATTTGTGTTTTGCCTGTGCACAAATAGGAACTGGAGTCACTCTGAGCATGTTGAAGCAACAGAACCAGTCTTGGAACCTGGTGAAATCCATAATCAATCAACGCATGCCTTCAGCCATTTTGAAATCTGAGTCAGGAAATGAATTGGCAGTTTGTCTTCCTCAAGAACAACGTCGAAACTATCCTGCTTTGTTGAATGCTCTGGAAACCAACCGACATGATCTTGGCATTCTCAACTTCTCCATAACTTCCACAACCATGGAAGAAGTTTTCTTGAAGTAAATAATACAGTACTGTCATACAAGGCACTCACAAAAAACATTAAAAATATACTTACACCCTGCATGCAGTAAAATTTGAAAAAAAAATGCAGTGGATCCGCAGCATTCAGGCAATTCAAGTTTCAAACCCCTTTGAAATGAACAAAACTCTGCTTTACTTTAGAATTTTTCAAAGATTTTTGATACAACTTCAATGAAATGTTTCAAAGTACAATTCACAAGCAAAACTTTTCCTGACATTCCTTGAGAACCAATTAAAGTTGCATCATGTTTTAAAAAAAGAACTGCCTTGCTGGAAAAAATTTCAGATGACAAAAATTGTGTTTGTACAGTATTTGTGACACCTGTAATTAACATCAATCCAGCTAGAAGATACTGACCCCGAAAAATTAAAAATCAAAATCTAACCTTGAGTTTGAAAAATAAATTAAAAATACAAGCAATAGGTGAATTTTTCCAAATAAAATCGCAATATTTAAGACGCAGGACGTTCAAGTAAAGATGACTGAAGGAAACATGGCTAATTTTTTTGCAATCAATATTTTTTCAGGGTTGGAGAAGGTGCACACAACTTGGAAGACAAAGAAGAGCCAAATCAGGAAACCATGGGTAAAACTTATGGAACCATGCAAGCAAAACCGAAATCTACAGATAGTGTCGAAAGTACGGTATAAATTATTCTCTCAAATCTTTCTGACTTTGAAAGCAATCATTATGTTTCTCCACTTTAGGTCTGAATTCATCCAGATCAGTGTTCAGAAATGAAGGTGTCAAGTTGTTTGTCCAGAGACTGCGAGCAGTTGTCACCAAGAAATTCATCTACCTCAGCCGGAAATGGAGCCTGTTATTTTCTCAAGTAAGAACAGGTTGAGAGAAAAAAATCTCTACAAGTATGGTTTGATGATGATTAAGCCAATAATGTTCATATCCTCCAGGATCCCTTTGGTATACAATAGTGTACCTTGGTTTAACCCTTGGATGGCAGTGGGTTAAATAACTTAAATTCCATCCCGTGGTAGTGCCGGGAAATTTTTGCATGCTTGTGCATTTTGGTTTGACCAATAGTCACCAAGACAGAGATTTGGCTGAGTAGCCAAAGTCTAGCCCATTTGATCACTTTGCAATTTGACTCTAGCCCAGCAATGCTGTTGGGAAACCACACATATGCGCCAAATAATGTTGAAATTAAATTATAAAAAACTGCAATAACCTAGCATCAGATAAGAGAACCAACCCTCAAAGGGAAGGAACTCTTCAAGGAAAACTACACTACTCAAGAACAATGAAAACAGGAACCAATTTCCACGCATTGTCGTTCACGGAAGAACAAAACCACATTTGCAATCAAACTTTTGCTGTGTGCAGTCTACAAAAAGTTTGAATTTTGAAGAGTTCTGCTGAGTTGTTGAAAGTGTTGCTGAAGTTATCTACTCAGAATTTGTGTGTTGGGACAAAAATTGAAATACAATTCCAATAGTTTTAAATAGGAAATCGTAAAGGGATTTCCGGCCTTGTCCCAGGCTGATTTTGCTTTTTATTTCCAAATTTTTGAACTTTACTGTATCCTACATTTGATCCACTAGCAATTTCCTTCACATTTGTGTTGAGGTAATAAGTTATTCCTCAACAAATGCTGGATTATGGGCCAAGTTGCAGGGTGCCACAGTTTCATTCAATCTCACGTTATGTGCTGAAAACATTTTATAAACTCCTATACATACACAATTTTCATAGGTCCTGTTGCCAGCTGTTTGCTGTTTGACAGCCCTGCTCATCGACGACTCCACAAACAACAACGCCTCGTCACCTCGTCCTCTGCCCTTGAACCTCGGCACCTACGAACCAACCAACGTGTTTATGCGACACGAAACCGACTCATACTGCGATTTAGCTGCCCTGGAATACGAGCAATTCGTCGGTTCTGCACAATCCAAGCCGTCCTTGACCCAAGTGCCAAATGCCGCGTTGATGCAGGACTTTTTGCTGGAAAGAGGCGTGGAAGACTTGACTCGGTACCGGACTGAAGACGTGATGGCTGCTGATTTCCTCAAGAGCAACTACACTTGGAAAGATGTTTGCGTGGCACAAGCCATGTTTCAAACTGTGCCCTTGCATTCCTACGGGGTGACACTGAACGTGATGAACAATGTGTTGGCCAGGACTATTTTGGAGAACCGGGATCTGGTCATTGATGTCACTAATCATCCGTTGCCAAAAAGCTCGTTGGTGAGTGCATATATGTACACAGTATGCATAAATTCTGCAATTAAAACGAAAGTTCGTAAGAAGGAAAACCAAAATTTTTTGGCTGCTGGCTGAAAAACGCTCGCATTTTGGCGAGTTGAATTACGAAATTTGGAACTTTGAAAGAAATGGAGGGAAAAATTTTAAAAAAAAGGGCACGCGTTTTTCTGCATTACCTATAAATGCAGCACTAATCAATTTGTAAATTCCCGAATTGATGCCACAAAAAAAAACTGGAAAGAAGTATTTGAAGGTTTTCATGTTTTTTTGGCGAATGTCTACATGGGTCATCGAATTAAATTATACTAGAACTTGAATAACTCGAGCCTTTTCAAGCCAAATAACCTCCATATTTCAATTAAAAAAAGTCCCTGTCTGAATGCCCTACAAAAGAATGTAGAGTACTGTATAAAAACCTTCCTAATTTAAATTGGCTTTATCTTCGAAGCCTCCATAACTCAAATTTCATCACAGGTGGGCTGGCTATTATTTTATTGACATAGGGAAGAGTAAAGCAATAATAATGTAAACTCATGTATCTTGAAAGGAAGTGAAAGACTAATTGGGCAAATGAACTCTTGCCTACAATTTTAGGATTCTGTTGACTAATTAAAAAGAAATTTGAGATCCCGAATACCACCAATTACAATTTCCTGTAATTATTCTTTATTTTCCTCACAGCACAAGAATGCTTTTTTCCCTAACTGGAATTCTTTTTGCTAGGCCATTGGAATTTTTACTTGAGTAGGTTTGGCTGTATTTTGATAATGACCCTCAAGCAAATTCTCGTTTCGCATTCCGAAAATTTCCACACAAAGAAATGCACCCAAGAAGAGCTTAGTTTCGTTTTGTGCTGGGGACACTCTATATTAGTCTATGTATTTATGTTTAATGCATGAGCAAAATAAAAATCGTTAAAGTCTTTGCATTAATTAGTTTTAAATGATTATTTTCATTACTGTATTGTTAATTTTTTATTTTTATCCTTTTCCAGGAACAAGTGATTGAGAATTTCCCTTCGGACAACAGCACGAATCCCACTTTGTTCCCCAACATCGACTCTGACATGACTTACGCACTTACCTGGTGTTTAGGCATGTTTCTTGTTGCCTGTTCCTTTGTGGTGTTTCCCATTGAGGAGCGGAGTTGTGGGTCCAAGCAACTGCAACTCATGACCGGGGTAAGTGAGATTCATTTTATCTTATTATAGCCTACTTATGTTTTGAAAATGAAAAGAAAGAAGTCAGCAGTTGAGCTTCATGCAGATGAGGAAGAAAATACCTTCATAATCCTGACAGCTGTTGATTAACGAGTAAAATTTCCTTATCGTAGAGCAAATACTTTTTTTTTAGGTGAGCTATTTTGAGATAGAACTTATTTCTGTGACTTGCTACTTCGCGTCGGATTAGCGGAAAAAAAAGAATGAGTCAATAATTGGAAGGATGAGTTTCTCTGCTTTAAATGCCATTTTTATTTTTTGCAGATGAAACCTGCCACTTATTGGCTCGGTCACGCAGTCGGAGACACGGCAATTACAATTTCGGCAATGTTGATTGCAGTGATTCTTTTTGCCAGCATTAACGCCAGTGGCGTTTTTCTCGCACACGGTGGATCAGCGACTGGTGAGAGCTGTAAACGATACAAAGACGAAATTTATAATAATTTAAGAAGACTCAAACTGATGATGGAACAAAATGTATAATAAATCTCATTACGCCGTCTGGGAATTCGGCAGGGAGATTCTCGGTAGAATCTCCAAAGATCAAGTAGTTTAATAAATATATTTCAATTTCAACAACGATAAAAAGAGATGAATCAAACAAAAGGTAAACTTGGAAATTTCACACTCAGAATGCAATTCTCAATAAATACAACCGAAGGCTTCGGAGACTCGATGAACAGTGTGCGAGCAGAAATAATTATTCGTATTATTTTAAAAGATTGCGCAATGTGAAATACCGTGGATTTCCCACTGCGCAACATTCCTTAGATTCCTGATTTCTTGTTCCCCGTCTTAGACTACATTCTTTCGTTAATTAATTCTACTGTGTCCTACAAAAGCCATTAACAAAATCAGAAAAAAATATAGTTAGGATTGAGATTATTTCACGAATAATGTGTATACGCATGTTGATTTATTTATTTATTTATTTATAGTTGCTTTGGCGATTCTAATCGTCTTGTACGGTTTGGCTGCGATGCCTTTCGCATATTTTCATTCATTCTGGTTCGACTCACCCGGAACCGGATTTGCAATCCACATCATGGACAATCTGCTCTTTGGTAAGAGCATTTTTTTGCACGTCAATCCACGAAAAAGTTTTGAGAAAAATTTACTGGCAAGACGTAAACCGCTAAAAAAGTCTTCACTCCGGCAATAAGACATATTATTGTAAAAAAAAAATTTGACCTCGTGTCTCGTCAAAAAAAAACCCAGGCTCAAAATTCGGTTCATGGATATTTTCTCTAAGCAAGAAAAATTCTAAATTCCTGTCTTCTTGATTTAGTAAAGATTAAACCCGAAGTTATAAGTCCTCGTCTTTCTTAAAAAAACGGCTAAAATATTATGATTAAATCCAAGATAAGAAAAAGACTTTTGTAAGAAGTCAAAAATAACAAACTTTCTCTGGATTTTTTTTTGCATTGAGACTGACTCAGAATATCTTGAGAAAAGTCCTTCCACAATTCTGTCGGCTTTTTGAATGATCTTGACAGAGCTGAAAAATATGTCTTCCAATTTTTCCTCGATGAAAAAAAAAAAAAAAAAACAGGTTCGATCTCGACTGTGGTTGTGGCTCTGCTGGAAACAGCAGCAACCGACGACTTGGTCCTCGCTGCCAAAATCATGAAGTGGATTTGCCGATTCCTGCCGCCATTTCCGTTCAGTCACGGCGTTTTCTCTGTGATTGAAAGAGCGTATCAAAACAATCGTTGCAGTTTCTTGTCTGACGACCTGAAAAACACTGTTTGCATGCTGGGCCTCGACCAGCTTCCGAAATCTGTTCAAGCTTGTTGCTGTGAGTTTTTTTTCTTCTTCTTCTGTGCACAATGTACACTAATAAATTTAATGCCCACTAAAATTTCACATTTACTTTTTAAAAAAACACATACTTCTCATCACAAAATATTTTAATATCAAAATAAGAAAACAATTTCTATATTCCAGGAAAAAATTAAGTGATGCCATCTTGTCTTTAAATTTTTCTAATTGTGTACCAAAATAAATACCTCTTCGCTAAAATTGTCTCTTCATAGTTGTGAAGTCATTTACTGTGCTTCCAATTGACTGTCAAAATAAATGCACAGAAATATAAAAATACAGTGACAGACTCCTTCGGTCAATAAATTATGGGAAAAAATACTCATGTATGGTTCTTAATATTTTTGGGGGAAATTCCATGAGAGGAAAAGAGACTTTTATTATGACTCTGTTATATTTCAGTCAAACCAAAAGTAAAGCATTTATATTCAATTATTGAACACTTTTTTGATGTTTTTGTTGTTGCAGCATCTTGTGGTGTGGGAAATATGGCGCCTTGCTTCGAACCAAAGAGCTTTTTCACATTGGAAGAACCAGGAATCGGAATAGATTTACTCATGTTGGTCGTGTCTTGTGTCTTGTTCTACGTAATTGTTTTCTTGCTCGAAACTGGGATCCACAAGAAAATTGCCGCTTCTTTCTACAAATCCGGAGACGCATCAAATCATGCCAATCAACGTCAACTCGACGTTGATGTGCAGAATGAAAATCAGCGCGTGTCTCAGCTTCTGCAATCCGGTGAGTTTAGAACGAAAAGGGAATATTGAAGAATAATTTTGGCTCATTCTTAATTTTTGCCTACCTTTATCTTTTGGTAAATCTGCCGATAAATGGGATTCCGACAAACAATTTTATGACGCAGAAAATTATTTACTAGCTCATGAAAATCTTTCAATTTTCAACTTTCAATTTTTGTCCCCCAAAAACGTTTTCACATGCTTGATTATAATCATTAAATTTCCAATCATAATTCAAAGATCTCCCCAAAAAAAATTTTAATTTATAGAGAGAATATTTTTTCTGGTTCACAAAATTTAGGGCAACGAAGCTTTTCCAATTTTAAAACTCCGTCATCCCAAATTCCAAAATATCCGTGCCTTGAGAAAATATTATTCGAACGATTTTGATGCCCAGGTTTTTTGCTGAGACCCAAGGCAAAATTTTTGACAATAATATGTATGTCTTTTTGCCGGAAAAACGACGTTTTTGCGGTTCGTGTGTTGACTGAAAATTTTTTTCTTCAAATTTTAAAATTAAAGTGCTATATTTGTTTTACCAAAAAGCGAATATTCCACGATTTATGTGGTATGTTTAATTTTACAGGTGCTTGGCAACAAGAAGCTTTGTTGGTCAGTGGACTTCGGAAAGTTTTCAAGGAATTAGTGGCGGTTGACGGTCTTTCCCTGGGTGTGCAAATTGGCGAATGTTTCGGTCTTCTCGGAGTGAACGGGGCCGGAAAAACAACGACTTTCCGCATGTTGACCGGAGACGAGGTCAAAACTGAAGGAGTAGCTAAACTCATGGGTCGGGATCTCGACAACGAAAAATATCTCGTATGCAACACAACTCTGTCCATCAATCAATAACACCGTTCATTTTTTTCCCGAACTTTTATCTTGATAGTTTTTGAAAATGACTGGCTACTGCCCGCAATTCGACGGCCTGGTTGATGTCATGACAGGTCAAGAGATGCTGTTTATGTATGCGAGACTTCGAGGTTTCCCCGAAAATGCCATTCCTGATCACGTGGATGAATTGATTTCCGTGTTGGGTGAGCTTCGAATAATCCTCACTTGAAACATTCCAATTTAAAATTTCAAGAATGCAAAAAAGAAAAGAAAATAAACGCGAGAATCGATTCAAAACTTAGGTCAGCGTAAGCGAACCTTGAAAAAAGGTTTTTTACTGCTTCCAAATTCAATCTAATATCAACCAGACTTTCCGTCGTCAATTGAATTATTTTATTCATCAATTATATAACATCGAAATAGACAATATTTATCTCGAATGGAAATATTTCCAAGATAAAAGGTATTCAATTGCTATTAAATATGCCATTAATCTGGGAAAATTGACCAATGTTTTCAATTGAAATACTGAAAATTTAAAAGTCGGCAGTTCTCAGAGTTTTAAATTGGACTTTCTCCGTATTGATCTTGTCTACAACGACATTCTCTGTATAAAGAATTTATTTTAGGCCCCATAGAATAATTCTCTTAACACGTTATAGGGTTCTCTACAACGATTGAATTTCATTTTAGAGAGCTGGAGTGTCCACCTGTATTTTTCTGATGGGTTTAGATTTGAAATAATATCTCTCCTATTTGACGATATCCACGATTTAAAAAAATATTGGTACATGATCTCGAAATTAATTTTTAAAAATGGCGTTAATTCATTGACTCATCCATCCGCGGAAAATGGCACAAAAAAAGTCACGTCCTCCGCAGCAGTGGATGTTTTTTTTTTGCGGAAGGAAATAAATGTTTTGAATGAAATATTGCGCAGAAAATAGGCAAGTTTTCTTATACGCTGAATTATTGTTGCCGCGAGATTTCGAGAAATATAAAAGACATTTTGAATTGCATTTAAATCGTGATAGGTTTGCAAAAATACTGGTCGAAGCGATGTGGGAATTACAGCGGGGGAAACAAACGAAAGCTGAGCACAGCAATGGCAATGGCTGCCGAACCCGCCGTCCTGTTTCTCGACGAACCCACTTCTGGAGTGGATCCCGTTTCCAGAAGACGCATCTGGAAAGCTCTGACAGCTGCCATCAACAAAGGCCAATCCATCGTGCTGACTTCTCACAGGTTCATTCATTTTTTTTTCGTTCCTTTTCCAGTTATACGTTGACACATGTTTTTTTGCGCTTTTTTCATTTTAGCATGGAAGAATGTGAAGCGCTTTGCAACCGACTCGGGATTATGGTGAATGGGAAATTCCGATGCATTGGCCCGGTTCAGCACTTGAAGCAGAAATTCTGCCAAGGGTATTCCATTCAGATCAAGCTGAATCCCAAGTTTCATCTGGAAGGAGAATTTCAACAGCTGCGTCAATACATTGAGCGAACCATAGAAAGCAGCACAGTTACTGACATGCACGAGGTGAATAATTCTCAAAGACGCTTTTTAAAATTGGCGATTCTATATTTTTTAAAGTTATTGAAGACCACAGTTCAAAACAGACAATTCAAAAAATTTCCTGCATTTTTATAAGCATTTTTAAGCGATGCAAAATTTATAGATTTTTCAGTAGGTTTCGGCACGAGATTAAAAAGGAACAAAAAAATAGCAGTTCTTGTAGTTTGAATTGATACTTTTTCTCTATAAAGATATGTCCAAAATCTTTGAAATGGTCCCGGATATAATTAATTCTTCAGTTAAGCCGGAACTCTTTTTAAAGAATATTTGGGATGGATTAAAAAGCATTTATTGAGAATTTTCACTTTTGACAAAAAGTACTGGAAAAAAGTACTGCTTGTAAAATGAAATGAAATGGATTCTTGAATGAATGAATGAACAGAAAACTTTATTTGCCGCTTTTCAGGGTTCACAAGGAATAACCAGAACTCCCCCATCCAAACCCCCTCCCGACCCAACCCAACTCCCCCAAATACATTCAATCATTTCAAAGCATGAAACAAAGCACAAACAAATGACAAAAATAAAAGAGAACACAATCCATGAAATACAACTAGACATCTTTTGCCAAACCTGTCGGCTTTATTTTTCGCGAAATTATCTGACTGCAATTTGAAAAAATCCAACCTCCTGATCGGCTTTACTGCTAAAATCAAATGCGTGGTTCAAAAAAGGGGCATTTGCGGATTCCTGTATGAGGTTTAGTTCAATGAACAATTTAGAGAGAATCTTTGATGAGAAATCATATAAGGCCAAAAAATTGGCCTTATATTATATTATTGGCCTTAGATTCTTTGAAATTCTCTATTTTTGTAGTTTCATTTCTCGTTTCCATTTAAATTCGAAGGATGAGGACGAAGGACTGAAGCAACTTCAGAAAAAAATAATTTCAACATATTGATTTTGAGAATTTTCACTCTTGATAAGTCTTGACCAAAATGGAAATAATGAGTAAAATTGAATAAAATAAATTTTGAATTTTTGAAAGATCTACGATTATTGGACTGTTTCATTTATCATTTCCATGCTTCCATTCGAATAAGGAAGAATTGAAACAACCCAAGAAAGAAAGAATCACGAAATTTGACTGCTCTCAATTTTATTTATTTATTATTTTATTTACAGGGACTGTTGCAGTACTACATAAGTAACCCCGCCACCACGTGGGAATTAATCTTTTCCACGATGGAATCCGCAAAAGACACTTGGCCGAGATTCGTTGAGGATTACGCAGTCGGAGAAACGACTTTGGAGCAGATTTTCTTGGCATTTGCCAGGGACCAAAAGCCGGACTTTTCCAGATACAACACCAAGAGCTGCTGGAATTGTTGTGCAGGAAAGAAACCAGTTCCGACGGAACCGGAAGATTACCAATCCAGCTTCCGGACTTCCTCCTTCCGCAACTGACGCAGAAAAACGAAATTTATCGGAATTTTACTGTGGCTATATTTTCATTTCTTTTATGTGGCTGTGGACAACGAAAATCGGTGGCATTCCTCGAAATAAAATCCAAAAATCAATTGTTCAAAAATAATTGTCAATTTTTGATCAAAATAATACATTTTCAATGCTGTTCATATACGAACGGAAGCGTCGAGATGAGCTGCAAACGAAATTTTCCAAACGTGTCAGAAATTGGCCCAAAAAAAAAAACACACGTGACACAATGCATTAGTAAATATACAGTATTATAAATTTAAAGCAAATTACGGACAGGAAGTTGGTTTTTCCTCAAATGAGTTGTTCGCAGCGAATCATTATTTTTTGGCGTCTGTGGAAGAATAAAATCAGTGAAACTCCACACTAAAAAAAATCAAACGTTTTTTTTTCGAATAAAAACGCGTCGTTGCATTTTTTTTGCCAAAGAAAAACAAAACTCGTCCAATTTCATCCTTGATTTCAATCTATATACACACAAACGGAAGCATCTCATGTCATAAAAATCACCCGCGATTCTTGGAAAAACAATGTACGACTTTTGGAAAACATGGTCAGAGTTTTCATATATTATGAATAATAAAATAGCCTTCACACGTCGCACAAAGCAAATATTGCTCAAAAACTTTCTTGAGCGTCAAATATATCCACAAATGAAGTAAAAATTTTATTATTAAGCCCTTGCAAAAAAATCGGAGAAATTACAAAATTCAATGGAATCCAGTTTACGGGGAAAAAACTTGGTGCGTAAACTAAAATCGTCATTTCGGCTAGTCCTCCAACCTAAAAAAGTTTAACGTCAGTCTATTAAAGCGCTTTTTATTTCGGCTGTCCAAACCGTTAGTACTCCCGAATAAAATTCATTTCGCGGCCTTACATATTTCAGCAAACGGTTTCTTTGCCAACAAAAGGTAGCGCCTGAACATTGACATACTCTGACTTATTGGGACATATTTTATGGTGTCGACGCGGTTTCGGTTTGGCATACAAGGGTGTCATGCTGTTGAACTGCTGCGACTCGTCAGTGTCACTCGTCATCCCATCTGATGTCGACGTCGACGTAGAGGCCTGATGACGAGGCTGACAAACCCCGCCTAAAACTGACGCCCATCGACTGGAATTGGCATACAATCGTGCCAAATCTGCTTCAATCACTACTCCATTCCCTGGCGATGTCGTAAACTAAAAAAATAAATACATAAATTGAGGAATTCAAATTCGCAACAATTTTTTGCTTGCAGTGAAAAAGACGCACAAAACGATGAGTCAAAATAATATTTTTCGAAAACTTAAATATCTCAGGAAACTTGAAAAAAAACTAGCTTCTTTTTTTTTGCAAAAAACAACAGGACTCCTTCAAATTTGACGAACAAATTATTTTTACCGATTAAGAATGCGAGGAAGCAACGACGCCATTTTTCTTTCTTGGCGAAATTTGACAAAAAATAAATTTAACACGTTTATAAAAAAGAGCTGGTATTTTTTGTAAAGCGACGGTTTTTCTAAATGAATAATGAACTCACGCAAAATGGCACCTCGTAGCCACCATTGGTGGAACCATTGACAATCTCCAGATACTTTGGTAAACTAGTGACTCCTGTGACGTCGCTGGCGACATCTGCCGACAGCCGCACGACTTGCCTGGACGCTGGTACAACATAACCCCCGACATCTGAACTCCGATTCCCCGAAGAAACTACACTTGTTGTCACGGCGTTTCTGGATTGCTGACCATCTCTCGTACTTGTCGACGATCTCCACGAAGAGCCTTCATCAGAATACAATTATTTGATTGACACAAATTCTTCTCAATATTCTCACAAAAATGTGTATAATTAGAATTTTTTTTAAAAGAAAGCTTCTTATTATTCCAGCAAATATAAATGCGTTGAGATGATTATGAGAAGCAGGGTTAGCAAAGGCAACTAATTACCTGATGAGTCAGAGTCATGCCAACATTCCGCATACCTGGACTCCACTTCGTCAGTTATTTGAAAGCCGTAATTTTCTGCCCCAACTAGCAAAACGCAACAACAAACATTTGTTCATGCACATGTCAAACCAAATAAGCAACATTCAAGACATTATTCATGCATGCAGGTAAACGCTTTTTCTTGACTCATTCGATGTATATCCATGCATAAAATGTCCAGGTCAGTTTTTTTTCTCTTGAGAATTCCAAGGAAGTTTTCAATATTTTCTTAAGCTTTTTGCTTTTATTTTTTAGGGAATGTTAGGGTGGTTTATGTCAACTCATAAGTGCAGTTGGCTGTTTTAGGTTTTGTTAGTTTTGGTTATTTTTTTAATGAGTAATGCGAGTCACACCTGGCCGAAATGTCGGAAAGCAAGTATTTACCTCTTGAACCTCAAGTTGCAGGTGCTTGTTTCACAATAACAAAAACTTGAATGCATTTTTCTTAAGCTGAAAAATTTCACTTTGGCCCAGGGTCACTGAAACTCATTCCTGAAGTTTGCAGTGCAAAATTATATTTCGGGGAATTTTAGCGCATAATTGTTTTTTTGAACTCTGAATTTTAAAAAAATCGTTAGTCATCATTACAACAACAACAACAAATAAATTTGAGGAATTTGTTTCCAAAAATTGATTTGATTCAAAATTTGTGCACCACAAAACATCTGAATGCTTTTGGAGAAGAATGTATTTTTCTTCTAAAATCTAAATCATTCAAGAGTTCATGTATCATTTTTTTTTGGGATTGGCTGAAAAGCTTCCTGTTTATTTAGTTTTGACTCACAATTGCGATGAGAGCAAATTGGGTGATACTGAATCCTGCCAAAAACGGCTTCACAGAGTTCCTGGTGCCAAGTGAGGTCGCCATGGGTGTCATTGTTTCTCTGCTGAATGGCTTCGTCCCAAAGTCCCCTCATTTTCTTCCGCAGTCCCGACAAGTACTCCAGACAGTACCTGAAACTCGGGCGGTTTTCCGGACTGTAGCTCCAACACTTGGTCATCATATCAAACCTACCAAGAACATTCAAAAACTTTAATTTAGCTTCGCTGAATAACAATTTAGTTTTCTCTTCTTTCTCACAGTTCATCAGGACAAATGTCAGGTTTGTTCAAGTGTCCTCCTTCTCTGACAAAATGGAAAACCTCAATATTTCCTCTGGCCTGATAAGGCTGTTGTCCCATGGTCATTATTTCCCACAGGAGAACTCCAAAGGACCAAACATCGCTTTGAGTGGTGAAAACTCCATCAGCCAGACTTTCTGGAGGCATCCACCTTTACAACTTTTGTTTTTGTTTATTTGTAAGGTAATTACTTTCTCATAGGTTGAACTGAACGTACGTATACATACATAAAATTGAGGTACTCAGATATACCATGTTTGGAGGTTCAGTTAAAGGTGAGTTCTTTAGAACCACAGATTTAAAATATCGACTCTTTATAAATCTATGGACGACACTTTAAATATGGGGTTGAGGAGAAGAACATTTTAACTTAAAATTATGAAATCCATACAGAAAGCTTTATAAATAACTCTATTTTTAAAAACATTCATTTGTGCAATGAAAAGGGAAATTTGCAGTTCAGGCTTCTGTGGATTTTCGGAATATATTGAATTATTGTTCTACTCCCTTTATGAGATGATCAAAGTTGCAGAGAAGTGTTTTGATTTTTTTTTCAAAATAATTTGATGGAATTGTACACTTTTCAACAGGTTTTGGCTTCAAAAATGAACACAGTGCCTCAGGATCATGTTTTTTACCTGACGGGCAATAAACCTTCTCCTTCCTTCCTGTAGTAATCATTTTTGTAAACATCCCTGGCCAATCCAAAGTCCCCAATCTTGACGATGTTGAAGCGGAAGTTACAGAGCACAACAAGCAGCAGCAAAAGAAGCAGAGGCTACGACCGCTGTAGATAGTATATTAATTCGCATCTGCTGCCTCGTCGCCCACGGCATCTACAGCGACATCAGTGTCTGTCATCCTCTTCATCATCATTCAAACTGCACTCGGCATGATTTGTGGTGTCCACAGTGTCTAATACTAGTCGACAGTGCGGGGTTCTGCTAAACGACTGTTCCGTTAAAGATCGACGGTTTAGGGACACGTGCTTTACCTCGAGGAGATCCATGGACGTTGGGAACCGGTGCAGGTGTGTGTACCTGTACTCCAGTATCTCACTTTCCAACGAACATGCATGCTGCAATAAAAAAAAATCAAATCAGAAATATTGCATTGGGGAAAAAATCTAAAATTATGGGACTTTTTGCTTACTTTAAAAGAGGACTTTGAGCTGAAAAATATCCAATGGAGGGATCTTTTATATATCACTGTACTTTACTTTAAGCTTATTCTGTGTATATATCTGCAAGCAAATAATTGAACTGCAAAGATATTGGTAATAATTTGGCAAATAGCAGAAACAGCTTGAATATACGCAAAATATATGCATACACTCCTTTTCCAAGAAATTCCCCAGCATTTCCTCGCTGAATAACGGCAGATGCATTTTTTCAGCCAAAAAATATTTTTTTTAAATTGTATGCCTGAGTATAAAACACATGTGCCCCATTTTTTTACTCTAAAAATTTAATATTTCTAAGGTAAGAATGCCAAAATTGGATTTTGGCATGAAGTGAACCTGAATTGAAGCAATTTTTGATCATCCCCATTTAAATAATTGATTATTCCAAAATTTCCTATTAGAATCAAATAAAAGGCACACTGAAATGCAAAACAAAGTATCCAATTTTTAGTTATACCCCTTTTTCATGTGCATCCCTTTTTCTCTTTGTTTGATTTGATAAAAAAAATGTGCACATTTGGTGCTTGAGTAAATTCAAACAGAATATATTTATGTATATCTATATAAATATATTGATGTGCAGATTTTATATTTACAGTGTACAGTATAGTGTATATGAAGTATCACTCACAGTTGTTGGTCTGTTACTCCTCAAGTGACTCAGAAGGTCTCCTCCATCCATCAACTCCAGCAGCAAATAGCAGGGTTCTCCTTCAACACAAACAGCCAGCAGTCTCAAAATGTGCTCATGCTTGAACTGCAACATCCTGCTGGCTTCAAACAGGAAATCAGATCTTTCCTGTGCAGTAGCATTCTTTCTTAAAGCCTGCATAAAAAAAGAAGAAAAGA
>CAJPEX010005396.1:0-16542 GCA_905338405.1 Notodromas monacha | reverse complement strand
CCCCCTGCCAACGTTTGGGGGCAGGGCGTTGAGTAAAGACCAAGATGACGTTTTCACAATGGTCTTGCCATAATGGCATGAGAATGCCCTCCCAACGCACTTTGCAACGCCAAAATTATTTGCTGGGTACATGCCTTGGAGGAAAAAAAAGAGTTCCAAGGAAACGATGCATTAATTTTTCATGGAATGCATTGATCGACCTCAGCGCAATGCATAACATTTTTGAACAAAAGTTTTTTTTCTTATTAGAACACTATGAAAAAATTCGAAGAAGCATTGCTGGAATGCATTACCATTTTCCTCAATACTCATAATATCCATAACCGCCTGCGGGAAATGATCCAAATAGTTTTGGGAATAACTTTCTGGATCAGCACGTGGCATTATGTAAGGTTGAATTTGAAAGTCCGAGTCTTCATCATTAAGGACTTCAGCCGATATTGCGTCATCATGGAAGTGTACCCAGTTCATAGCCATGTGGCATAACCGTTTATGAATTTTGTAGGACAAGCCTTGGTCAGGAGAATGGGGTTCTTTTTCCTGCCGTGGAATGCCTAAAAAGGAACAATCATCTCTGAAACGAGGCCCGGTGCTTCATTGCACCCTCCAATGAAGCGGTGGCGTGCCAAAGTGACCAGTGCGTGCAGTCAGTGCATGGGTACATGGGCTTTCCCCCAAGGGTTCCTCCAAAGCAGGAGCAAGGACAGCCTGGGAAACCTGTCTTGGGTTTCTCAATAAGTGCTTTTGATTTTATGTGTGTATAAAGTGTTTGTTGTGTGGGTGTGTGTTTATGTGTGGATGTGTGTGTAATTACTTGGTTTCAAGTCTTTTCTGTAAAGTGACTACTGAAGGCTAAATGTAATCAGTAGTATATATGAAGCTACTATTTTAAGAACCATCATCAGTTGTGATTTGTTACTCAAGTTATTCACTTATCCTGCAAGTTGAGTTTGTTGAGTTGTTGCTTATGAATTTATTCTGTGAGAAATATATTTAACCTTTTAACCCTTGTGCGGCGAAGTTGGGATACATTTGCAAAATTTTGTGTCACTGAAAACTGGAAATTTAAAAAATGCAACTTTTGTACAAAGGTCTAAGTCAGGAAAAAGTCCACAATTTTTTCCTAATCAAGCAGAAAATTTTGGATGAATAAAAAAAACCCCTTGCTGGGTGGCATTTTTTCTGCATTCCTGGCATAGGATCAGCAAGGATGATTCCTAAAAACAAAAGAGAATTTGTCTCCTGGATTTTTCCTGACTTAGGCCTTCTCAACCTGGGAGCATTTCAGCAACCTTGGATCAAACTAAAATGCTCCGCCCCCCAAGAATAGCCATACTTTGCCACACAATGGAAATGAACCCTCAGCAGTCCAAGGGTTACACTAGGAAAATCCTACAAGGAATTCCTGGTCCTGTCCCAGACTGATTATTGTGTTTTATTATCCTTGAAACATGACATCAAATTATATTGTGGTGACATTTGTCCCCAATATAAATTTGTAGCAGCAAGTAAAAAAAAAATTCATGCTAAAAGTAAAAAGTCCCTTGTTTCAGTGTGATTCTCTTTTGATTTTATCTGACTTCATTGTGGTTTGAGGTGTATTGGGAGCAAGTGCAAGGCTGCTTCTTATCCTTGAGGTACTTGTCCTGTTGCAGGTTTGAATGTTTTAATGCCTCCTTCTTCTAAAGTTTCTTGCAGTGGCAAACCCTGCAGAAATCCTCCTGTTTCCACTGCCCCTACTGTTTCTAACTTTCTGCAACTGTCTACCTCTCTTCAATATGATCTCAATGTTTCTGAACCTTTTAATGATGATTCTTTGTATCCCCATCCTACCTCTAGTACTATTCCCAACCCTTACTTTAATGATTGGGTCCCAAAACTGCCACAATACACTCATCTGACTTCTCTTCTGCTTTGTATTGCTTGCAGTCTTGCTGCAGGTGACCATGGTATTCTAAAATCTGATTCTTCTGTGTGCTCTTCTGTATTTCATGAAGTCTTTAACTTGGTTTTTGGATGTTTCTATTGATGTTCTTTCTTTTGATCTTCTTAATCTTACTGAACCTAATCTTTGTGCTAATAATGCACTGATCAAGAAAGGTGAGCTTGAAGAAAGGTCTCTCAAATAAAAAAAAAATTTCAGCAGGTGACCATTTTTCTGAAGGATTATAAGGAGAAAAGCCAACCTTTTTCTTATATGATAATTTCAAGTGTCATTTTCTTTCAAACTTTTCAAATAAAGACAATAGACTGCATTGTTAATTTTGATGAATTTATTTTTTTGAAGAAAATCTCTATGGATCAGCAAAATATTTCTGCCGGCTGGTGACAGTCTGCAGACTACATCTGTTGCTGCCAGGCAGTGTCAAGCAGAGGTGCTGCGCCACATTGGGGGGACTGGGTCCTGGATGTGGTGTATAAGAGGAATCTCACACCACAGGATGCACCAAGCCATATATCGCAGAGTAACTTTTCAGACTGTACCAGGCGACTCTTGCAGTGCAAAAAACAGCAAGGAAATGGGATTCAGCCAGTGCATCTGATTCAATCCCAGGGAAATTCTGGTGAATATAAAAGTGCTGTGCATTAGGAATAGGAAATCAATCTTATTTTTAGTCTGAGTCTCAGTTCCATTTTAATCTGATTCCTGCCTTATCCTCTTTGCCCTTGTTTTGTGGCTGGATCTTGTCAACAATAATCTGCTCATCAGTTTCCTTTGTGTTCCATTTCTCATGCTTGGCCTTAAAGAGTGGCCATGGGCTGCTTGGACATATGATCAGCCAGGAATGCAAAGGCAAAACTTTGTCTCAATAGAGAGTGGAAATGTTCTGTTGCATTGCTCCCACTATGAGGCCCAAAACATTTTGAATCCTTGGCTGAGCTCATTGTCCTTCTTGAAATTTACAACTTTTTCAGTTCTGGCCTAGACAACATCTCTGCATGCCCCACATGTGGCTGACACAGGTTCGGAAATAGTGTTCCATATACAGGTTGTACCCTTCAATCTGACATTAATCCATTGCTGGACTATGGCCACATTTCAAAGTGATCAAATTTTGAGACAAGGTAAAGTGGCATGTTTTCTGTATGGAATTTCCCTTCATTCATCTCTGCAGGTTGAATTGCAGGGTAAAGGTTGAATGTCAAGTTGACATCCCAGCAAATTTGAACATTGAATTGTGTGATGGTCAAAGTGCAACAGGTCATATTGCAAGTTACCACATGTATATAATTTAAAATCTTTTAGGATTCAAGTTATCTAAGTTGAATTTCAAGGGCAGCACAAAATTTGACCTAGAAGGTTTTGACTTTTAGGGAGGCTTTGAGTGATTAATGTGTGAGTTATTGAACCAAACATTTTTGTAGTAGGAAAAATAGAAGAATTGCACTAAATTGTATGAACAGTGATACTCTCTATAGGCCATAAATTGCTTTAAAATTCAGTTGACAGGATGCTTAATTTGGAGACAGGGGTTCATTTGTCCACTCTATCTGCCAAATCCTTTCAAACACACATCAAATACCTTTTCTTACTTTTTCTTTCCTGTGTCAAGAAAATAAAGGCCAAAAGGACTAACATATTTGACTTGAGGAGCTTTTAGAGGGAAACTGTTCAAGTTGGGAAGGTTTTTAATGCATTGTTCCCAAGGGAATTGAGAAAGGTACTTAAAAAAAACACTTGACTTGGGGAATTTTCAACTTGATGAGTTTTGACTTATCAATGTTCGCCTGTAATAAAATGTTCGATCTAAAAGTTATTTTCTCATAATCCCCACCACCTCCACGTATATTGTTTGTCATCTTGGTGCTTTTTTCTGTAGAACTTATTGCATGACCCCCAGTGATTGATACCCAGGGGACGCTTAACAAGGCGGGCCTCCAGCCGGGTTCCTGCCACTGCCTCGGCGCCACGCTCCCAGGTGACCTACTCCGTGGTCATTCTTGGGTCGCCAGGAACACCCGGGTGACGGCGACCCCAGACTTTATTGTGCACCCGGGTCTGTCCTATTTACCTCGTGCTCCTGCAGTGATTTGGCTGAAAATCATCGGTAGAAATTCAAGAAGAAATAACACGTCAGCATGCCGTAATTACTGAAGGAAGAGACCCGAACTATTTTTTTTCTCATCGGGTGTGAAAAAATCGGCGTGCGTTTCGCATTCGTTGACGGAACCTGTGATTATCATGTCGGTTGTTCGCTTCTAGCTAAAACAAAAAAAAAGCACGTTGATTGAAAATTAAGTCTCCAATGAGTTTATATGCATACATTTGAAGTATGAAGTGACTTTACAACGTGACGAAATCCTTCAAATACGAGGAATATCCTGCCGAAGGAATACCATTGAATCAAGGGGTTTGAGTTAGAAAAACAAATCCCCGAGAAATTATGAATCAAAATTCCCTTTTTGCAATGATGAAACATTTCAGGCTATCTACCATTCCGAAGATACGACTGAGAAAGGGGAGAAGAGAAGTACTATTTTGAGGAAAGAGCAGATATAATGGGTTATCAGGAATCTTCTTTGTTAGAGATGGAAATTAAAGACTTCGTCTTCCATTCGGAAAAAAACTTGGAAAAAAATTGAAGCGTTAACAGAATAAAAATATCCTTCACAGAATCCAAAAAGTGCTGTGGAGCGACGAATACTGTACATCCAAACTTGTTTTATTTCTAAAAGATTGCATCAGGTTCACGTTTTTATTTTACATGAGTGAGTTTTATTATTGCTTTCAAATGGCATGTGTGGAGGATATGCATTGGGTATTCGAGCTCCACAAAAATTGAGAGCGAAACGTGCACACAAAATCTTAATTTGGTTTTGAATACAGTACATGCCTTTATTTCAGACATGTATAGGCCGCATTTTGGTGTAGGCGACATACCGATTTTGAACAGCAATTTCAAAAGGAAAACTCTTTGAAGGTCAAAATCATTTTGAAACATTTTGCAATATTGTACAGTGAGACCCTGAGATGAGGACATATTTGATGCATCAAGATTGTCACAAAGTCAAGTCTCATTTTCTCTTGGACTTACTTTATATTATTTTAATTGGTGTTTCATGGAAGAAATATTCACCAGGATTCCAGGAAAAACTTATCTGCCAATTGAAACTGATTCAATCAATATCCTTCAACTCAATAAGGGCATTTGGATCATTGATTACTGTACTGTACTTCTGTACTGTACTGTACAAGGAAATGTTGGGATTCTTGTAAAAAAAAAATTTTAAGCATAAAATAGAGAAGGAAGTCCATCTGTGCTGGAGGTAAAATTATCTGAATGGATGGTGAAATGATTAGAAAAATTCCAAAGAACTTTTCTTACATAGATCTTATGGGGGGAAATGTCTGTTTCTTGGAATTTGGGCTGAAATGTATTTGCAATTTTAGCACACAATGTCTGCAAGTTGAGTCAGAGTCCACATGTTGGGCCATTTGGGAAAATAAGTGTCCATATGGCAAATTGTCCACTTGTCAAGGTGTTTGCATGTGGTGGTCTCCCTGTATTTTGTAAACTTGGGAACAAGAGGATGGAAGATGTTTAAAGATCTGGAATATTTCCATTGAACAAAAATGTGGGAAGAGAATGAATCATTTGTCTTTTTTCATTAAGCTTTCAATGAAAATTTATCGTTTCTTCATTTTGCATCACATGTCCTTAACCTTTGACACATCAAGTTTGAAACAATACTATGTAGCCCTGATTTGGCAGAGAAATATGTTGGTTGTCCAAAGTAAGCATCCAAGTTTGAGAGACTGAATGTTTTTTCATGAAAATTCACCAGGGAATATGGTAAATCTATATTACCATGAATCTTTATAGTAAATGTATATTTTCTATGCCTTGCGGTTTTTGTTCAAATATCTGCAATAAGAGGAAGGTGATATTGCAAAGAATGGAAGACTCTTGCATCCCCATTTTTTAAGATACATCTCTTCCAGACCAATGTGGATTGTAAATTAAATAGGGTACGAATACCACGAATACTTTTCGGGAAATTGTGCAAAAATTCATATCATACTCTTGGTTTTTTGAAATTTCTGTTGAAAACTCTCTCGCAAATATTGGATTTCCAAATTTCCCCTACCTTACAATCAATACTATAATTTATGTCATCATACAAAAACAGCGGCCCACCGAATGCCATTTTTTATCTTTTCAAAAAGTAATTCTCGTCAACTTTCACTACAAGGTCAGAAAGCTTTCAGCGAGAGCGTGTGAAGTGTTCAATATTTATTGTGTTAGGGAATCACATTTTTGACGAAATTTTTTTCATATATTCGAAATAAATTGTTCGGGAAATAAAATAAATTTTTAAAAAATTTGGCTGGAATTGAGATACAGTAGCATAATAAAGTAACCTTCATTCATTCAAAGATTTTTATTCAATCCTGGAATGGTTCACCGAAACGAAATTTTGTAGCAGCACTCCACACATTACGAAATGTACAAACATTTCCAGGAGTATATAAACTTGAATTTCGTTTTGATCACGTAACCGTTTCGCAACTAAATCCCGGGGTTTCCAGAAATTTCTCAGACCTTAGGGTCACACCGATATCAAACAATGTCAGAGCAGGTCATTACGCCCATTTTCCCGACTGAGTGGAACAAAGCATAAAATATCGTGGCCACCTGATTTCCCATGGTACCCGGGAAAACGGGGTGAAATCCCCCTGCGGCACACCTCTTCAAGCGCAGGAAAATCCCATCAGGAGCCCCCGCTATTTTTCAATGATCCAACAGTCGGCTTACATGAACAGTTATGATATGAAAATAAATATATGCATGAAAATGAGGAAGCAAATTATCTCTCGCGAGACTAAAGCGTTTTACCTCAGCTAGTGACAATGTCAGTCATCGATTTCCGACACGCTTTCTCTGAAGCCTGCTGGTGGTCACCATAGCATGAAAGTATATGCATTCTTTTTCGTCATCATCAGTCCATGCAATCTTTCTCAAAATGTTGAACCCGAAGGCATATTTGTAGCATGAGTTGCCATGATCTGAAGAGCATAACATTTCTTGCATGAGAATAACGTGAATAACTTTGCATTGATTAAATCCATGCGAAAATGCAGTCCATCAAAGGGGCAAAAAGAACATCTTTGAATGCAGCAAAATAATTTCCTCTAGGATGGATTTGAATTCAAATTTGTTATGACCTTCAGGATGAGGATACCAAGCATTAGAAAACAATAAAATTCAATGCTGAGGCACGAAAAATTACATTGATGTTGTTATGAAAGGCACATTTTTTTATGAAAAATCAGGGCTCAAAAGTAGACCTCGCGTAGTATTGTGGTATACATATTTTGTAGTGAAATCAATCATGAAACCAAATGAGAGTATCTCTGGGTGAAAACCATGAACAGGAAAATGTGTTCGTCACGAAATCTAGCATGCACCAATGCTTTATGTCATTCTATTCAATTGCAAGATAAATTTATTTGAAAAAAAAAATATAATTTTCAGGCCACAAAAATTTGGGATAATAATGCCGGAATACTGATATTTTAATATTCGCACATAGACCCAAAGATCATAATTCAGACAATTATGGCTTTGTCACAAGATATATTTGAAGTAAGGTTGTTGCACCACAAATCTGATTGGTTTGTAACGTAAATCAAAATTTCCTGTAGGCGCAGAATCACAATGAGACTTTTCATAAATTTGAACGCCAGACGTGAGTGTCTCAGTTATTTGTTATGTGAATAATTTTCTTGCAAACCTCGCATTCGTATTCCAGATGATAATGAGGATTATTTATCAGAATAACTACATTCCATTGAATTTTGAAAACGGATGTTACGCATTACTAGCACAAAATTCTACACACACCATCAATAAGACATGAAAAGCAAAACAAAATTCAGAACAGGACTAGTAAATAAAACTTAATTTTTCCTACTCAAGCATCACGAAGGAAATACGAGTTGCGAAAACGAGTTTTTGCAAGAAACAGCCCAGTTATTCCTTTAAAAGGTAGGGGGGGGGGGCGGAATTAATACTTGCCTGCAAGCCTCATTTCGATTTTTATGTGCTTTAAATCTTCAAAATTTACGTATTAAGTGAGTGACTAAAAATTTCGTCGAGTTAAACCTCGTGGCGTAAATTAAATATCTTGTTCTTTTAAATGTTATCATGATCGGTTTCCATATTTGCGAGGAGACATGATGAAATATTTGGAGAATATTCCTGGAAAGATAAGGAAAAGTAACTGATAGGTCGAAACCTCTTTTTTTTCGGCGAAAATTGTGACCTTGTAAAAACTTGATGTGGTCAAAATGTTGCTCTTTTCCGGAAACCTTGCTTTGAAATTCAGAAACGTAATTTCGAAACAACAATACGTACAACAATTCTTCAATTTTTTGAAATGTTTGTCGTTGTTGTTACTCTTCTGTATAATACCTATTATTCGGTGTTATATAACCTACAATGTAATGGAGGCTCGTCCACTGAATGTGATACACATTCCAGCGATGAAAGCAAGAGTGTACATCATGCAGTCGCCAAAATGCTGGACAATCATACGCGATGTAAGAAAACGACATAAAAAAAAAGAAGGTCCGGCGACTTTTCGGCCAAATACGAAGGACCCTGATGCCACGACACAGTGAGCGTATTTATTGATCCAACCGTGTGTTTGCGGGATGTGAGTTTCCTGTGCTTTATATTGCTACCGATTTTTCTCCTTATTTATTATTTTTTTGTTCCACTGCGAATCGCTCAAAAAAATAAGTACCGACTCGCTGGCGAGAATTTTGCGTGCTGCGTTTCGGCGAAGGTTCCGCGAATTGTTTTTCGCCTTCATTTTTTTTCCGACCAGCAGAAAGGTTTATATGGCATTGTGGAACCATAGGAACGTCGTAAACCGTGGTTTAGAAACCAGATCTTGTTCTGTCAAATGCGCTTATATAATCGGCCTCACTGTTTGCTAGGTAACATGATGGAATATATGGAGATTTTTTCTTTTTCAAAAGTAGATCATAGGAAGAGGTTTTATTTTCTCAGTACTTAGGTTTTCTCGGTTTCTGAATGTGATTGCAAGCACGATTTATGGACTTGACGGAATGTAGTTTATTTAGTGGCATTATTATGTTTTCCCATGTATTCATGAGGTTTTTTATGTTTGAGTTGTTTTACTTATCGAAAAGATGACCTGCAGACTTCCCTCGACCTCAAAGATTTTTTCCCGGGAATATTCCTGAATCTATGCTGACAAATTCGTTTTCAAAGTATTTATTGTTAATCTCTCAGAAACAATGTTGAATGCAATTGAAAATAGCAGTCAGCCTCTCTGTGAGAAACAAGTTTGAAAATGAATTATCTTTATTGTGGGAATTTTTTGATTAGATGATGATATTTAAATATGTATGAGTTCAAATATAAGTGTTTCTACAAAGTCGAGTCGATTTGATGATGAGGAGGAATCGAATAAGTATAAACAGCAATTGGCCGGTGCGCGACCGGCCGAAAAGATGAGCGCTAGCTTTGTTCTTTCACACAATATTCCTTTCGGAGGATTTAAAGACAAATGCAGTAGAAACTATCTGATAAAAGTGAAATTTGGCTTTTCTCTTAACCCTTCAGACATTTTTTTCACATGAAAATATATTTTTCAAGTTTTCAATCCAAGAATTCTTTCTTGAATCCTGTGGGAATTTTTTTATTAGATGAAGATATTTAAATATGTATATGAGTTCGAATATAAGTGTTTCTACAAAGTCGAGTCGATTTGATGATGAGGAGGATTTGAATAAGTATAAACAACAATTGGCCGGTGCGCGACCGGCCGAAAAGATAAGCGCTAGCTTTGTTCTTTCACACAAGATTCCTTTCGGAAGATTTTTACAAACACTTTTCACAAGAATCTTCAGTTTCACGGTAAAAAATGATTTGATAATACACACGTCGCATTCAGTCAAGGTTCGGCGCGCTAGTGTCGAGTCTTGCCCAATTTTCCTCCTTATATACTTCATTTTCTCTTTAGAGAGCCGTATATCGCGTATATACGCAGTTCTGGCGGAAGGCAGCTGCAAACGGTCATATATTCTATTCTGGATACGAAATTCGTGCGTAACGAATTTCTTCCTTTAGAATTTGGATTCGTGGGAGTCTTTTAGGATTTTCAGTTGGCTTCGAGAGCCTTGTGGAGTTTTTAGTGTTTTGTTGACAGCGAAATCGGAGCAGGGGCAGAAATCTGTGCCATATGTTGGCCGTAAAAGGTTTCCGAACTCCTTGCCCGGCTGGCGGGCTATTTGTCTTTCTCGATATGGGGTGTCGTTTTACTGGTCTTCGCTTTAATGGTTTTGGGGCTATCTCTTTGAGGGTTTTATTGCCGCCTCTTGTGTTTGTGCGCGCCAATTCTTGTTGGCGCGAATTACTCAGATTTCCATGTCACTTCGCGCAGGGGGTATTTTTTGCGGAAAATCCCCACAAAATCCCCCCTTCGTTTGAGGAGTCGAGCCATATGGTGGATTGCTCTGAAAACGAATATTTAAACGCTGCGAAAAATTTGTCGTCTTGTAGTTGCCTTCTGCTGGTGTCTTCGTCGAGTCCGTTTCTTCCCTTTTTTGGGGGAGGGTCCTTCCTGGAGTTCTTGGTTGTTCAAGGTTTGATCCTTAGTCCTTGGCGACAAAGAATTCTGTGGTAGTGCCTTCCTGGAGTGCAAGTTTTTTTTTGTAAAAGGAATCAGGTGTATTTTCCATCGCTGGCCAGGCGTTGGATTATGCACCTTTCTTTTTGAATCCCCTCTTCCCATTTCTAATGGGAATACCCTATTTAAAGGGTTGCGTTTTTTTGTAGTGTCCTCATTCGAGGAGATGTTTCTTTTGAGTGATTCTCATAAGTTTTCAAACTACGAAGTGAATTTTTTCTTGTAAGTGAGAGAGAAGAAATATTGTTTTTTCTGTTCAATTTATGCAATACTCAGCTGGCAGAGATTTTTTATTTTTTGTCCCTGCTTGCTGACGTATCGTGTAATTTGCTCAGATTACAGTCTTCCTCCTTTTTTCTGAGTTTTTCTTTTGATACCTTTTCGTAGGACTTCTCTTCATTTTTTTTTTAATTTTGTGGTTTTTGATACTCCTTTTTTTTAGGAAAAAGAGAAATCGTTGACCCTTTTTCTTTAAAGAGATCGTTTTTTGTTTTGAGAATTTTTAAGAAAATTTTTGCCTTCGTTTGAGATTAAATCATGGAGGGTTCTTCTGAGAAGTCCGTGTCTGCTGGAGGAATTCTGCTTGAGGAGGGAGAGAGGGTGGATTCTCCCGAAGCTCAATCAGGAGTGATTGGTTAGTGATATAATCGAACTTTCTTGTTGAGAACTAGAAAAATTTTCTTCTCTCTTTTTGTTTCAAATAGCTGATTCTGCTTTGGTGGTCCCCCCAGCATTGGAGGTTACTGTTACTTTGCCTCAGTCTGCTAAGGAATTGGCAGAGAAGTTGGCTCTGCTTTCGGAGGAGAGCCTTGGGCGTCTTTCTGAATTGATCCCCTTTGTGGAGTCTGAGAGAAAGGCTTCAATGGGAAAAGCTGGTTTAAAGGCTGAGGTAAAGCGTCTTAGAGATGAATCCCAGAAGTTTGCTGAGGAAATTTCTTCCCGTCGAGGCGAAATTCGTCACATGGTTCGAGAAGATGTTGAGTTAAAATTAAAGAAGGAGAAATTGGCGCAAAGCAAGCTTGTCAAGGAAAAGCTTGTTGCTGATGAGGTTAAGCTGGTTCGGGAAATAAATGACACTATGCTTAATATGCTGGCCCGTCATGCGGGCACATTTAGAGGCCTTTTGAGTGGAATTTCGGAACTCTATCTGGCCGAAAATGTTGGATATGTCAAAAGTCTTCGAGGTAATTTTTCCTTTCTTAATTTTAACTTTACGTTGTATTTTATGTTTTTAATTATCATTTTTCAAGATGGAGCAAGTGGTACCATTCAATCCTGGCGAGTGGGGAAAACGGTAGTTTACTCTGGGTTGATTGAAGCAATTCAACAAATGTGGTTCGAGGATGCTCGACCTGATGCCATCAGCCAAAAGAACCGTGATGTTGTCACGTCTTTATTGGCTTCTATTGAAGTACCTCTCTTGGAGGAGGCGCCTAAAAGGCGTCGTATTGTGGGATCTGCTTCCTCTAATGTTGTCCCCCCAAGTGAGGGGTTAAAGGAACGTCCTAGTCTTCCTGAGCCAGAAGAAGTCATTCAATTGGATGATGACGATGATCAGGATATGGAAGATAGTCCTGAAATGGACATTGATAATCTTGATGATCTTCTTAATCCTTGTAAGAAGCGTTTTTAAATGGTTTTTTGAGAATATCTCTTTCCTTGAAATTTTACCCTTTTCTTTTGTTTTCTAGGGAGTGAGAGCGCCCCTTTTCGTTTGGGTCCATTCATCCCAGCTGATGCAGATTTGTATCGCAAAAATGTTTTTCGTAGGCTGTTTTTGACAACAGACCGAGCTAAATCTTATCCTCCTACTTTGTTGCCCGTTCCTGGGTGTATAATTCAAGATTTTGGGTATGCTACCCCACAATTCCCCTTTGATGGGGCTCCCTTAATGAGCTCTGGAGACATGCCTCATGCCCTTCTGTTGGCAACCAGCATGTGCATTCCTTGGAGGATTGTTAAGAAGAGGAACTGTTTTTGCAATACTTTAAATCCCAAGAAGGCTGTTTGTCGTTCTGTTTATGACTTTGAGCATCTGATGGCTGGAAGGCCAGTTGAACTGTTTCAGGTGAATGTCTCAAGCCCATTTTTATGGAAATTATTTGCAATGATTTTTTGAACAAATTTTATTTTTCATTTTTAGTTCTCCCTGAGCGGATGGGCAGCGCTTGTTGGTCGGAAAAACGTTATTTCTCCTGAGGAAATGAGATCTCGAGTTTACAAGGGGCTTAATTTGGATGAGGCTTTCCAGTTTACTCATCTTTTTGTTAGAGTTGGGACTAATGATCTTAAGGCCCTTTGTGAGGCTGATGCTCCTGAAGATTATCCAACTTTTGGGCATTTTTTGTCAGCTTTGTTTCATTATTTTTCGGCCCTGTCAAGGGTTTTTAATTGTCCAGTAATTGCTCTTGGGGCCTCTCCTCCCCCTTATTTGCCCGAAAATAGGGCTGGATATTTAACTGAACATTTGGACGTGGATGTACAGGGAGTTCCTTTAATCCCTCTACGCTCCAAGGGTCGGAGGTTTATTCATCCCCAAACGAGGGATAATGCCGGTCACGAATTTCAAGTGGCCCTGTATCATGGGCTTAAGTCAAAGATTGGGAAGATGACTGGCAACAATGATTGGCCTGGTTGGATGGCCCTTCCGACTCCGATCCATCACTTGTCATCTTTTGATCGGTCGGGAAAAGTATCATCTAATTTCGGTCATTTGCACACAAGAGCATACCTATTATTCGCCCAGCTTCACGCTGCCGCGATATGCTTTGGACTTTCATGGACAGATCCTGCCTCAAAGAAGTGGGCTGCGTACGCTTGTTCTGGAAACTGCGCGTATTGGTCTACCGACAGGACTGGAGTTCCTGGTATCCCCCCTGGATTGCCCCATCAACATTGTGGGGAAAGTGGAATGGTTGACTGCCCTGCTGGTGGCCCTTTTTATCTCAATCCCCTTTTTAGGGGTCCAGGAGCTGATCCCTTCAAAGTGTGAGTGTGCTTCTTTCTTTCCCTTTTTTGTCCCTTTGGGAACCTTTTTTATTGTGTATTTATTATTTTGTGACAATTTTCAGAATGGAGTCTGCGATTTGACGAAGTCAGTTTCTTGAAGTTTTCTCCGTGGATTTCCTCAACTCCAATCCAAGGCTCATCGAACAAGGAAGATTTGTGGTTGGAGCACCCGTTCGCCGCGGGAGGGGATCCTTGCCTCATAGGCGATTAATTATATCGAAGTCGGGATCTGGTTTTTGGTTGGTTGGTGAGGGTGGGAGAGTCCACGCGTCGGCGGAGGATCTTCGTCGTGTTTGAAGAATGTTTTTTTTTGTAATTTTATGTATATTCTTTGCCTTTTGGCTAACCATCTGTTTTGATTGTGTATTTTGTAAAAAGAATCCTGTATTTACATGTTGATACGAAAATAAAACGTTTGAGAAACGTTTTCTGTATACCTTGGTTTTCCTTTTACTTCTTTCCCAAAATTTTGCAAAAAGACAGTTTCACTCTTTTCAGATTCCGCTTCTAGCGGGATTAAGTTTTGTATCATTTGATTTGGTAGGGTGTATTTAACCAGCTTCCCTTGAGATCCCTTTCTTATTAACTCAATGTCAGCAGCTCGGATGACTCCGTCTCTTGGACTTGTATGAATTTTAACTATTCAAGCTAATCTCCATTTTAATCTATCGAAAACAGTGTCTCCTTTAAAGGATTTTTCTTTGAATAGAACAACCTGACCTAGCTTTGGGATGAGAGAGGATCCTTTTAAGCCCCTTGTTGGGAATTTTCTCAATTCTTTCATGTACTCACTATTAAATGTGAACCAGAGATTNGAAAATTTCATTTTGTTTGGGGTTACAAAGGGTCCCACAAAGTCTACTCCTGTTGTTTCGAATGGGATTATTCCATCGTATCTGAAGTCAGGTAGTGGGGCGATTGGTGGTATAAAAATTTTTGCATCAAATCTTCTACACCAGTTGCATCGTCTTCTTATTTTCTTAGCTAGGATCCTTGATCCCTTCATCCAGAAGGTTTTGTTAAATGTGGTGACAAGGGTGTTGGGCGATGGATGCCCCAGATCTTCATGAAATTGTTTAAATAATGATTGTATGAATCCCATATCTTTCCCATGTTTGGGTTTTGGCATGTGCACCAGCTTTCTTCTTACTAGGTTTTTTGTTGATACTGTGGTTTTCATATCAAGTGTCTGTCGGCTTTTGGAAAGGATCAGATCTTTATTTTTATCCCATTCAAGGTCTGGTCTTTTGGGTACTTGATTTCCAGTAGTTAGGGCTTCCCATTCTGTGGGAGAATCTATTTTTTGGACTGAGCGTATAGTTTCCACTATCCCTTCTAGAAACTCGAGGGGGGAGAAATTGCTTAAGAAGCTTGGATTGGATAGTTTGCCCTCCCCAGAGTAGGTGTTTCTAGGTGTTGGCGGAAACATTCCCGGCTTTTTCTTTCTCACCTTAGCCTTAAGGAATTCCCGTATCTTTAGCCAGGTCATAGTTCGGGATATGGTTTTATTCCAATCTCCTTTTGCGTTATCATACGCTTTTTCGAATATTATGTTGGGAAATTTCACTTTACTGAGGTTTGTGGCATTAACGATATCCGATTTTCCATGTGCAGGGGGCCATTTAGTTTTATCTGTCAGCCATGTTGGTCCTCTCCACCATAATTCGGAGTTCAATAGGTTTTTTGCGGAAATTCCCCTGGAGGCCATGTCTGCCGGATTTTCTTTTCCTGGCACATGTCTCCAATTACAGACGTCGGAGTTTTTTATTACTTTCTCTATTCGTTGTTCATGTATAACATGACCTAAATTAAAAGGTCTGGTATAGGTTGGCTAATGATGAACCCTCAGACAGGTCTTTTTCTAATCTGTGGAACCATATAAGTAACAAAAATTGTTTAATTCAACCAACTTGATCCCTAGGCATGCTGCTGATAATTCTAACCGATTTACTCGGAAGCTTTCTGCTTTCTCGTCGGCATACTGTTCCCTTTGTTTACCTGGGATGAGTTTTGATTTTGCCTGAAGTAGGGAGACTGAGTAGTCGGATACTATGTATATGACGGCCCCCAGGGCCAAGCCACTGGCGTCTGTAAATACGTGCATGGTCCTTTTTGTAGGAGCCGAAAAAATAAGCCTGTCCAAATTTAACGTCGTTATGAATATGGCTGTAGACGCTATGTCTTTCCATTTCTTTGAATCCCTTTTTGAAAGCTTGGTGTCCCAATCTATTTTGGGATTTTTATCATTAAATCTCTGGAAGAGGATCTTTAATGACGTGACGTAGGGAGTGGCCCATCCCATGATGTCGAATATTCGTGCTATTATTCCTGCTATTTGTCTCTTAGTGAGTTGCTCTAGAGAAAGAAAATCACTCACTCTGTCACATCGAGGGTTTAATGTATCGAGTTTTGAATCATATCTCATTCCAAGAATTTTCCTGTATCGATTTTCCTCAGTTATTTGAGGATCTGGAAAAATGTGAATTTTATCCAAGACGAAGCTTCCTTTAGATAGGATATTTTTTATTTTTTCAATTTTCTGTTGTACTTCAGACTTGGTTTGCCCAGTGAAAATGATGTCATCCACATAAGTGTTGTTTCCAAATTCGTCTAATTCCATTGCTGATATTTCATTGTTTTCATATGCCTTTTGATAAAGGTATCTGATGCTGGCATTCAACATGAATGGAGCACAATTAATGCCCCAAGGTAGTCTGATGAATCGAAAAAATCGGAACTTATGGCTGCCATCCTGTTGCATTTCTGGCCATCTAATAATAAGCAGCCATTGATCTTCTTCTGGGAGTTTTACTTGTAAAAATGCTTTCTTGATGTCAGCTATACCAAAGAATGGACTTAGCCTCATAT